>NBIV01000211.1:0-151162 GCA_003194525.1 Gracilariopsis chorda
CCCACTTCGTTGTGGGGGCAGGGATGTCCAGTTCAGCTGTAATTCCCCGCCTCCGTGATGGAGACACAATGCGTCGTGATTGCGGGAAACAGCGCAGCTGGGGGCGTCCTCGAGTCTTAAGCAAAGCTCTTTTTGCTTTCTTTGTACACTGGGAACTCGAATGTACGTAACCAATATTATGCATTGCCACCATCTTGTTGTATAGCTGACCCGTTAGATTCAGAATGTAAAAAAGACGGCGACCACGCGCCAAGCTTTTGAGAGAATGTAGAGAGAAGCTTTTTTGGAATCACTCCGGTACTGCTAACTCTAGAAAGATTACCAAACGCACATGCGTTACCTTTCGTTAGAGCATTGGCAATATTAGACGATCCCGACACCCACAGCAGTGATGAAATATCACCACATTCAAATGAATCCCGCAAGCGTGATACAGTCGGGCGAAGTCGGTAATCCCTGCATTCATGCAAAGTCGTGATAGTAGAATATAATCCAAAGGAATCCACGATGAGTACTAGTAAACCAAACGACTTCAGAAGAGAGCAAAGGACTTCGTGTAATAGAAACGATCTATCAGCAGATTCAGCAGCAGCAAGGATTTCTGCGCCAATTGCGCTGAACGATATCCGACCTTGCTTAGAGCTATGCCAGTCTATCAGACGATAGACGGTGTTAGACTCAAGCGTAAAGGCAATACCAGCCAAGAAGCCAGTCTGGCCATACGACGTCTTCCGGTGCTGGCATCGGAGTATGCGAGGAGGTTGCAATTTCCTAAGGTAGATGATGTTAAAGGCACAGGTGGGGCCAAGTACATCAACGTAAGACTTAGCTTTTTCAGCAGTGAGAGTAACTGATTTGCCTTCACCAGGTGCTTGACTTGCATCTCAGGTACTAGTTGTTGCATGTAGCTGGCGCAGAAGGCTGCTTGCGGTAACACCCCATGTCCTACGTAGTTTAGCTTTCCTGCCAGCATTGCAAGGATTTGATCTCATCGAGAGTGCACATTGTCTCAGCCTCCTTCCTCCTCTCTCTTGAGATTGGAATTGGCTGTATGGTGTCCATAACTCAGCCATTGAAATCTCTACGGAGCTGTCGTTGTGGAGCTTTATCCACAGTCGGCTGAAGATGAGTTCGTTCTGGACAGCGAGCGGTTGAGTTTGAAACGCCGGCTAGGTCAGAGGTAAACTTTTGAATTGTCGCTGGTTTGCCTCCAAGAGGGAGATCATCTACAATTTTGGCAAGGAGTAAGACGATTTCTCCATCCTTGCGCAACACAAACAGTTGTGGCATTCCCGGGATAGTTTCGAAACCATAATCGGTAAGCCATTCCTCGATACACAATTGCCAGAGGCGTCCAGATTCTCCTAGACCGTATGCAGGCTTCAAAAGCTTCCAAGCTTTGTCCACATGTGTCGTCCAACCACGGGAGGTGGCATGTATATATCACGCTTGAGCTCGCCGGATTGTAGGTATGCACGGGGAGACATCAATGCTTCCGAGATGGAAGTGGAATAGTGTTACTAAGGATAGAAGCATACGGATGCATGTGAGCTGTGTAGTCGAAGAGTCCGAACGTATCAAGTCCTTTTCGGCATCTCGGTTTCCATGGGGCACCAGTCTGCATCGTAGCCTTAGTTTACGACTTTCTCCTTGGTATTTCAGGACAAAGAAGTGGTGGGACGATATGATGTTCGCATTTCTTGGAAGGCTGCGAATAGAAACTGGTTTATAGGCGTCTGCTTCTATATAGTTTCGTTTTTCAGCGTCAATGGCTTTTTCAATGATCCATCGCGGCGCGAACTGGAGTTTGGATTCCGACTGGTTGATCTCCGATAACCTTCTTAACTTCCTTCAAAATTCTTTGTTCAGACGAGTGGACAGTATCTCCTGGAGAAGGAATGCGAAGCGGCGTAGCTCCGATATCCTTGTGGAGGAGTGTATCTCCAACGTCTAATGATGGTGCCTCAAGTGGGCGAGAATTATTTGAAAGGAAAGACGAAGGGAGTGGATGTAAGGACCACAGATTGGGTTCATCCGGTGCTTCCGGTTCAACACAGAGAGGATCTGGGATATCATTAGGATCCAGATTGATGTCTGCTATAGGGAGAGAAGGGGTTGCGTAATCATCATGGTCTTCTTCATTCTCCGATTCCTCTCTCCTTCCTTTCGGATTGTCGCCTGTACTAGGCAGAAGATCAGGAAAGGATTCCCACCCAAGTTCCTGTTTGTCGAGTTCCTTGAGTATCGAAGACTCAGGGACAAGGCGAACGTCTTCGTGAAACGAGCTCCGTGCAGATCCGGTAGGAAACGACAACAATATGATCTGTAGCTGTGACCACGTAACCTATGCACCAGGAGCCATACTTTCCGAGTTTCTTGTAGAAGTAAACAGGGGTCATTGGCGATAGCAAATGCTGGGATATTGTGTTCACAGCTTTGGAGCAAAGAAGAGTGTGAAACGCTCTCCTACAGACTTGCTCATGATAAGCAGATAGAACTGCAGGTGAAACGGCTGTCTTCGGAAAACCAGCGATTGATGGAGAGTGTATCCGTGAACCTGTTCGAAGCTGTTAACCGATTTGCTTCCGTAGAGAACGTTTTTTAGGAACGTCGCACGGGAGAGGATCTCGAAATCGGTTCGAAACAGCTGACGTGTCTCACGAAAGTGAGGTTCGTCTGATAAAGAGTTTTTATCAGCGCGGGAATGGTTTCGTTATCTGATTCGACACTCCCAATTTTTTTATGTCTGCGTGCAGGGCGCGGTTCGAACTTGATGTTATAATTTGCACACATTCGGTAAATAATAGCATTGTCAAACTATTGGTCAGCTGAAAGCTTGGATAGTGATCCGTAAACATCAAACCATTTTACGGTTAGCATTGGCGCTCCGTCATTCATATCCCTTGACGTCATTAAGGATGTCGCTGAGAGGCCGGTAGCAACATCTTTCATGTGTAGGATAGGCAGGTTGCCAAGCTCACGGATGCAGAGGTAGTCCACCTTGAGGTGCTCGTTGAACTCTGCGAGGATCCTATTGAAGGACATCTTTCGCGAGTGAAGAGGTCTTCCAGACTTGTGGCATGAGTGACAAGAACTATATGCCTTTTTCAACTCGTCAGACAGTACTGGGTCAAGCACACGACCATGGCGGCAGAGGGTCTTCATGTCTCGTAGGGTCAGGTGCGATTGGACATGAAATCTCGTCGCGAAGTATTTTGCTCGCTTGCGTGCTTTGCTATTGTCATTTGTGGTTGATTGGAGGGCAGCTTGGTGTGAGAGGAAGGAATAAAACGACTTTGTCATGGAAGGCACAACAGCGAGGTGTATTCGACGGTTATTTACGTCTCCAAGTGTGTAGGTAGGCAGATTAGCGTCGTGTTCACATAAGCCAAGCGAAGACGGTATCACGAGCATGTTCTTAGAGCCGAGAAGGTTGGACATTGAAACCACATCATTTCCCAATAGGAGAGGATCATTCCCATGTGTCAAATAGAACTTCAAGGTTCCAGCCTCATCATTTGCGGACGTGATGTGGAGTCTCCAAATGGCAAACACGAGCTTTGGATTTGCACACTCAGGACCAAACCCGTGGTAGAAGGGGTCACAGTCCAGATCCACGACAGTAAAGACAATTCCCATTGCGATCGAGAGTGCAGCGGCGCTATAGATTCCACCTACGCTGCGGGGACATCCAATGTCTATAATTGGATTTGGGTCTGTTGAGCCCTTAAAAACATCGGAGGGCGCCCCAGCCCAGGCCCTTAAGCATGATTGCCGTTTGGATGGGCCGGCGCCTTGCCGAAATCCGAAGGGCGATTTTGAGGTTGATTGTCTGTTGCTCTTCAAGGTTGGGAGCGGTTGATATTGGACTGGGACTTTTTTCTGGTTCTGACTTTGTCACTCGAGCCTTCTCTTTTTAGTGAGGAAAGAAGGAGTGAGGCAAGCTTCGCTACCAGCCAAGTGATCCGGGTCACCACAGTCAAAACAAAACGGAAGCTTCATCTTTCCTCTTGGTGCCACCATTCCTCTTTCGTGAAAAGCGAGGTTTCGGTGAAGTCGAGGTAGTGGGTTTTGCATTGTGCGCTCTCCCAGGCGGGAGAACACCCTTCCTTCGGCCTGCTTTGACATTGCAAGGAGGGCAGTCTGCAGTTCTTGGCCAACGATGTTCTTCAGGTCAGATTTACTAATGTGGGGAGAGGACTTCCCAGGCGTGAAAGACAAGTTCTTCATCACTGTAACAGCGTCATCCAGATTAAGACGACAGCGTGGGGCTGACTTCAGAAGGCCTTCGCCATGGGGTCGATGGGTTTCGAGGTCATTTTTCTTCCCGAGGTTTCCTAAGTCCTTTGCAACTTCAGCGATTCTCTTGCGAGTGTAAAGGAGCTTTCCTTTCGTGAGTGCATGTTCATCCTTCTTCTAAAGACGGAGATGGGGCTTTGACAACATGTTGTTCAACTTCTGAACAGATGCATCAAAGACGGCTTTGTCGACAACGAGTCTTCCCGCACGACGAAAGCTGTTCTTTACCCATCCGTGCTTCAGCCATAGCAATCAGCTGCAGCTTAGCATTGGTCAACGTCTCTTCACTGAGCGAGGAGTTGTTTAGCAATGTAATAGCCAACACTTCTCCAACTTGTGAGGAGAAGGACAAACCGCCGTGCATGAGATGATCTGATGCTAGTCCTCTGAAGCGAGAAACGAAGCTGGCCAGAGATTCGTCTTTGCGACGACGGCAATTGGTGACACGGTTAAACGATGCAATGAGTCGAGAAGCGACCGCTATTGGGGATCAACAGCAATTAACTCGACAATCTGACGCACAGCCTCCACTTGATTGTCCTGTTTGTAATCGATTATTCCTTTGACTTGTGATTCATCAACAATTGACTTTTGAGCTGGAGGCAAGGCGCGATCATAAAGTTGCATTGCGAGAGTTGCAAAGATAGTTTTGTATAAACGGTCACTTCCCTTCCGAGCAGCAGCTGAGACAGTATCCACCCAACGAGAAATATCCTTGCGCCATTCTTGGATATCTTTCGTGGGATCAAAGATTGGCGATCAGTCGGGTTTGAGGAACTAGACGGCTGTCCTGGGCCCATAACTAAGCTAGGTGAGGATGCGTCGTAAGCGCGGGTCTGGAGAGTCGTTGGGATACTGAATGCGCTCGGAGGCGAAGGCGAATATAGCGGGCACAAAGTCCCCCCTTGGCCCTTCCTCCTTCACGAAGGACATCCAAGGACCGCTCGGACAGAGTTATTTGAGCAGGGCGAGCTCCGCGAGATCAGTAGCCGGCAAAGGTGCTGTGCGGAGCCAGCAATGCAAGGCCTTGCACACCGGCTTTGCACAGTTATATCGAAATACCTAGCACATGCTAAGAATCCTCAAGAAGAGGACATGTCACTACTTTATGAAGCGGTGTGTAGAACTTTCAAATTCATTCTATGTAATAGATTGATAACCTAGAGCAGTATGTAGATGCACGATGGATGGCGTGCACATTTCTTGGTGATTTCACAAACAGGACATCAAGCGTACAACCCTACGTAATACAAAGCGTGTATTCCCAGAATATCACATGTATATCCACATTAACGACTGATGTATGAGTAATTCCAAAAAGCAAAGGAAATTGGCGTGCATGCAATGTTCTTATTCTTACGGAATAAATCAGATATCAATCGTGAATGTGGTTGCTCCTTTCATAATCTGATGATAGATAGTTATTAATGAGGAGGATAGTACGCGTGATGTCCTGCGCCTGGAATCACTCAGATGTGTGCACGCCCATCCAACGCGCATTCAGGTACTTTTCTGGGCTTTTACATGTTGTCAGATTGACTGGGATGACAGACAATGGGCAACGGGAAGCGAAAAGATGTGGTGAGGGAGAAATAGAAGATCACAGGGAGGCGATGATCCAAATATGCAGCACAAACATGGCCATCTAGGTCAGCTAAGGTACCCAATTATCTCTGCACAGATCCAGTATACAATTTCAAAATTTTATGTAGTCATCGTCTGTGCACTGTGCGCTGCAGCACGCCGCACAGGTATTTATCAGCAGTGACAGAATCACTGGCAGCAGAAGCCAATCAGTAGTGCGCTTTTCTGGTGATGCTATTGAATAAATGCCGCAGTGGCGGGAATTGTTTCTAGTGCGATGGACCTGTGGCAGCGCATGGGAGAATTATTGCCCATTTTCTACCGTGAAAACCGCATAGGGTTCGCAGCAGTACAGGCCAGACTCCTTCCCCTCGTCGTACCGCAGTGAGTCTTTGAAAGGGTGCTGAAAAGTAAAAGTGGCCTTTGGCTGCGTGCGGTGCTGCGTCATTCTATTTGTTACTTTTGGGAGAGCGGGTTTTGGAGGCCTCTGAGGTTCTTTGTTCCATCATGCTCGCAATAGCGCTCGTAAAGCGCGGGGGCGCTAAAGCGCTTACGGTACTTAAAGAAGTAAATTCTCAATATTTTTTTTGTCTGTAATTGGCTTTCATTACATTGCACTAGTTGCGTAAATCTACTGCAGGGCCAACCATTCGCGTTCAAGCACTACAGGATGCTCAATGTAACTGGCTGGCACTGCAATCGGTATGGGAATGCTAGCCAACCGGCAGCAAGGGCGGTTATCACAGTAGTAGCCAGTGCGATGTACGCTTTGCTGCTACTGCTACTCCTGAGTCGTTTCATTGGCTCAAAAGTGTTACCTGAAGAGTGGTTTTTGAATGTGCTGAGAGGGGAATGCAAAGCAGTTTATTGGTGCAACGAATCCCGTAATCAAAAAACCCACATTCACGTCTCATCAAATCTATATAGGGCAGAGGCAAGTATATAACTTCGCATCCATCTTTGGCCTAGAGAAGCAACGGAGGTTTGGCATGCTCCGGCAGAGCCAAAAAGTGAGGGACGGATCAGAAATGGTAATTGAGGCACTTAGAGTACTTCAACCACGGGGTGCAATCTGCCTGCTTCTGATCGGCTGGTACTTATGGAGTGCCAACCACTCAGTAGCAGATGTACAGTCAACATGTAGCAGCACCAGCCAATGGCCTGTACGTTTTACTGCTGATGCTGCTTGTTCGTCCTTTCAATGGAAGTAGGGGTTATATGGAAAGTTGTTTTGCATGCGCTGACGGGGAGTTCGAGCATATTTTCTGGCGCAACGCCTCCATTGAATCAAGAACAACCTCCTCAGCTCCTGATGATGCATTATGGTAGAGAGAGTGTGGAGTTGTTAACAAGTAATGTATTATTTCAATGAGAATAAGACGCGCAGGGAACAGAGCGCAACACTTTTGTGTTCTCAGAACTTATTATCATTTACATTTTGTTCGAGGTTTACCTAGCAGGTAACACGGCACCATTCTGGACAGTAGCAATCTTAAATACGGGTTCCAGCTTTCTTAAATATGCTTGCACCACAAGAAGAATTCACTTACGGGCATTTACGGCCTCATTATTGTGGACTGAATACAACGTCTAGAACTCTGAGGGACAAATGCACTTCAACGCGTTGATAATTGTTGTCCATGGGAAGCCTCCGGTGACAATTGCGAAGCGCTCACAACTTTACAGTGAGTACAAACTTCCAGCTGACAAAAAATATTTCGTATTTTCAAGCATGACACAAATGACGGCTGTGCACACAAAACAACCGCGCCAACAATGATTGATGGAACTGTTTGCAGCAGTTCTGTATCATCTGGAGCAGAACCGCAAATCATGGCGCAAAACATGTTTATACAAGCGAAACAGCACATGACACACTTAGTAAAGCTATAGGTCTATATTGGTCTAGCACTTTG
Source organism: Gracilariopsis chorda (assembly GCA_003194525.1). NCBI lineage: Eukaryota > Rhodophyta > Florideophyceae > Gracilariales > Gracilariaceae > Gracilariopsis > Gracilariopsis chorda. The sequence continues at coordinate 7,800 of NBIV01000211.1, forward strand.
TAGCACTGTCACGTCTGTGCATCGCATCGACAACATGTCTAGAAATAGATCAAAACAGATTTGGCATGTAACCTGCGTTGCAACTGCGCCAAAACTTCATATATGACTTTTGTAAGTCATCAACCTTGTTATACTGCTTTCTATTCGAACTTGGTACGATTAGTTTCCAAACGTTGTAAATTATATTAAGGTCCATATAAATAGCCAGGTAAAGCAGCGTACGAATTTGATGTCCAAGTACCCGCGTTCTGTATAGTTGGAGCGGTCTAGTCAACTTTCATCGTGTTCAAAGACTCAGCTTGACATTGGTCCAAAACGTTATGCACTCCATAGTATTAAATCAAGCTCTGAAGTCTCATAATAATTCTTAGAACTCCGGTTGTGGGATCGAACCATCATGTCACTTACAACATAAAACGATGTAGCACCCATCAACATGAATAGTTTAGCTTGTCGAATTTAGCAAGAAAAGCACGCGGACTCATTCGTTAAAGCATACCAATAATAACATACAAGAATATCAGTTGAACTTGACCACTTTTCCACAGTTTTTTAGGAAGTAGGAAGTTCTAAAATTACGGCGTTGTGTTAATTTAGGCCGTCCATATAAATGATATTCTGTCATTTGTGGACCTTGAATTATTTTTAAGTAGTTCAAAGTACTTTTTTTAGCAGCTGCTGTATACGTTTCATCCGTAGTTTAAGATTCAGTTTCTTTTCCAAATCAAAAGCCGTATAATATTGTTTTTTTACACTTAGAAAAGCACTTGGATTCTCTGAAAGAAGATTTTTAGGGTATCCGGTATTTTATTGCCGGTTTTGCTTTCTTGTAAAAATTAGGAAGCTCCACCGAGCTCTGAAGCTAGTGCAAATTTTGTTTTATATACACGAGGTAAAATGCTTTGTGGGGGCGTGTCCATGTTGGTAATGTTTTGCGTTGGGTTAGTTTTTTTCCTACTATTTTGCATGCTAACAATGAGATAAACTTTGAGAGAATTACTGAGGAAGACAGACAGTATGTAATAAGTGGTAAAAAGATGAATCTTGAGAAACTTTGCCTTTTTGTGACTTGTGCCATATGGTATTTCGGGAGTTTAAAGTAAGTTTCCAACATGTTTTTTTCTGATAGCCTCTAGATGGATAAATGTCTACAAGTGAGGTCCATGGGCTGATATGCTTGATACCGCTACTGGCTGTTCAACTTGACGGTTAAGGCTTGTGACATAGTGTGCCTAACCGCTATGACTCTAACATTTATGCTTTAGTCAATACATTTGACATACAGGATGCTTTATATTGGGTTTAGAGACTTTCAATAAGACCCACCGTTGCTCGTCATCCTGACCATTTTTCACTTTGCTTATGTCTAACGTAACAGATAGAAGCGAAGCGACCCGATATTGGCTATCCTTGATATCAGAGCAGAGTTCACTCAGCAGGAACTGAATGTTATACCCGCTTGTTCTGCTGCCAGCAAGGTTGTTCCGAGCTTTGTCGCCTTATTTTTACCCACCAAACAATATGTGCACAACTGTTGTTTCGTAATTGGCTCTATCTTATGTCTGTTGTAGGCATAAGATGTTTTAAGGTGCAAAGGTTAAAGGTGTTGCGCGCACATTACACACCGCTTTTGTGGTAGCGTGATTAACTTCACTCCATAGCCACCATGCGAACACACTTGCTCAGTTGGTCATTTTCGGGGCCATCACAAACCGGTGACGCAGGTGGGCCAAAATCAGCAATGGAATAGGCTAGAAAGGGTGTCCTCGTAGCTGAAAGGTCTGTGGAAAAGAAAATGATAAACAGAATGTGAACAAATAAATGGAAGTTCAGGAACCAAAAGGACTCAACCTGCTAGCCAAATATGAAAACAAAAGGGATAGAAAGAGTCTCAATCCCAGGAAATCTCTTCAGAGGTTCGTGAAACAGTGCGCGATCAAAGATATATGTCAATGAACACAAATCACCAGGTAGTTGGACAGACACCGTTTTCTGAGCAAAGCTTCGGTGCGCATCACAAAAAACCGGAGCACGCTTGGTACACAATGCTTGTTTTCCGTCCACGCTTGGAGTGCTTCAACCGGTTTCAGCGACGGCAGTTTCCTGTCTCAACATGCATCTAGCTGCAAAGGCCTCACTAGATGCAAATGATGGTTGAATTGTTGATAGAAATAATTGGGAAGTTGGGGGATGAGGTTCGTTTGTGGGTGTCATGATGAATTGAGTCCAGACCGAGATCCGGGCATCAACTTGATCTTTCATAGCGTCTAAAAAAACTCAAAGCAAAGCAGAAACGCATTACTACTTTCCAATTACTCATGTGAGCAGCTAGTTAACTCCATTGGCTTCTAGCAGCCTCTGGGCCTGTACAATGACGAATAAAACTCCGTCCCCTGGCTCCAGAGTCACTGAAATACAGCTGCACTGCTGGGCCAGCGAAGCTAAGAATGCTCCGGGAGCTGCAGGAACACTCTACACCTGTGTTTCAGCAGATCCGTAACATTCTAAACTTTTTGCCACCAACAGTCATGAAAATGAACTGCTGATCTCGGTGAAAGAGATCAGTGTTGCAGAATGGGGCTACTCTGCTTCTTTGTCTCAGAAGCTATTGGTTGACCAGCTATTTTATCATTCAATTGCATTTATATTCCTGTTGTGGCTCACACCAATCTCCAGTTGCAGTTCAGATTCTCTCAGTCTTGGTATGTGTTTCAAAGATGGTCATATTCTCTTGTTTGAAATAAGTCTTCTGAAGAATGTGTACTATTCTTGTGCATTGGAATCTTTTAGGGGTACGGTTTTAGATGGGCTATTAGGCGATGTATAGACGAGTGCTGCAACAGAACTACACAGAAGAAGAGATATTGGACTGTTTGGCAAGCGTTCTGGGCTATGTGAAAAGAACAAAAGCGGCTTGCCTACTCCCATTGGGGTATGAAGGGCGGGGGGCGGCCTTTTATTGAGATTAGCCCCCAGTCGAGATTGCCCGGGGGGTCAATCAAATTGGGTGGTAAACAATGGCTTCCCATGCACTCCAGTACAAATCTCACTTGTGGCAGCCGTACAACAACCCGCCTCCTAGAATGCCGCTGCGGGTGGTTATATTAATGTAGTCTTTTTCTGCTCACTCATCTCCTTCTCACCACTACCCTCTCACACCAAACTACAAAGTGCAGTCTTCTTCATGCACTTTCTAAAGCCTTCGCCTTCCCCTCCGTTCCTGCGCTTGCCTGTTTGGTGCCTCGTGTTACCACTTCCTCGATACCCAGCACTGCTTCCGCTTCTGCCTCGCGCCCCGGCCCTGCCACTTGCTCCAGGAAACCAAACTGCTCCGGCGTCCGTCTCGTGCTTCGGTGCTGCCACTGTGCACCTGCACCTTGGCTCCCGGTTCGATAATTTCTCTTTCTTCTTATTTGTCCGTGCTTGTCCACCCGAGTCAATTCATTCGTTATTGCAGCCACTCTAAATTCACTGGAAGCCAAATCCGTATTAATTGAGACGTACTAATGCGAGATTCTAGTCCCCTTGTATATTCTAAACAAAAATTGACATACAGAGTCATAGTAGCGTAACATAAATTAACGATGCCACGGACCCATACTACGACCGAGAGAACTCTTGGAAGCCAGGTTTCAAAAAAACCGAATCGCTACCAAAGCGGCAAAGAGAGGACTATATAGTCTTCGCGAGGGCATCATTCGGAAATATTCTAGTCGATGTTACGTGAACAAAGTCTCCGTCCTGTCAGGCAATTTAGGTTCAAGAAAGTATCTTATCAGATGTTCTAACGGCGATGAAGATACGTTCTTCAAGGAAAAATTCTTTCGACTGCTTGGGCCCTATATCCTACTCCTTCTCGCTGAAGGTCCATGGATTGAGTATTCATTTGAGGATTTGTATCGTCTTGGGCTTATGTTTTCTGTCTGAGACATAAAAAATAATTCAACGCTACTAGGGTGTTACTGAAAGATACAAAAGATCGTATAGAAAGAACACTGGTACTTTACTGTCGACGAAGTCACTAAACAGGAACACACGATCGATTTGTGTACTCTTCGTATCTTCGGAAATCCTGGAAATCATACTCATACGTTTTCTGCTTCTGATCCATTCAGGTTTGGAATTGACGTTCGTATCATGGCAATCTACACGATTAACGAGTGGTGCTCTCACTATCCGGGACATTACTTAAAAATGTCCACCCAGCCGTCTCGTGAAGACAACCGCGACCTTCGGGGTTACGAACTTGAGGATGAGCATCCTATTCGCTTCTGGGACGAGACGAGCCTCTGTCCCACGGCAGTGCTGTGTAACGGATTGTTTGCACTCTAATGTTCTGTCTGTAATAATTATTGGGGTACTTTCCTTGATTATCTGGAAGCTTTCTAGAACTTTGGGAAATCCTTGTCCACATATTAGAGACCTCCCTTTTTTGCAGAGACAGCTGTCGAAGAGCGATGCCAGCCTGGAGAGAGCTCAGCTTTATACCGCTCTTTCTTTTGGCCAGATTATCAAGCTTCGTGCGGGTGTCTATCTGCTAACATGTCTTGGTTCCGGCAAAGTTTATCATAACTTTGGCATCGATACTGATCGCAAACACATTCTGGACTGTGCTGAAGCTTATCGGCTACAGTTATGCGAGCAAGCTTAGGAAAGCTGTGTTGGTGGTGGCTCGACGTTCATTTATGTATTTGAGATGGGAAACGGGTTCAAACACCAAGAAGTGACTCGAAGCGCACCCGTCATCATCACAAAAACACAGCAAGCGTCGCCATAAGCATGCGTCACACCGTGAGGAGGATGTTATAGTCCTCGGTTAGGTTGAAGTACAGGCTTTTCACCACATTTTCAATGATTCAATAAAATGCACAAAAACTGTATACATGCATATGCTTTCCTAAATTCATATATCAAGGTTTTATGCTCTATTCTTGTATCATATTATTCATCCTTGTTCACCTTCCATTCAGTTCTTGAGAATTGTTGGTCTTCTTACATATAGGACAAGGCTTCGAGCTTGAGTAGGATTCCTGTTTATATTCTCATGCCTTGAACTGCGAGCATATGCCGGATGACTAGCTTTAATGATCGTTCAAGGACCATAAAAACTGGACATAATCGGGGGCCATTTCATGGCTTTGTCCAGACTTGCTTCTCGAGCTACTAGCACTTCATTCCCTACTTGAAATTCCTTAGTTTCAGTTGTTTGTTGAGTTCTTGGGTTAATCAAAGCTCGTGTGGCTCTTTGACGCAAAGCAGAGTCTAGTTCCACCCCACGATGTAAGTCACCACTGTGTATAACAAGGGCACACGGATCATTCTGAGATCTATGTGACGGAACATCCATACAACAATTCAAATGGAAAAGTTCCATTCTTCAGGTGACAGCGCCTGCATCGATAAAGTACCTTCTGTACCACTTCGTCTCAAGACTCTGGGCATTTTAAGATGCTCTTCGGCATAGACGTCTTTAGAATGCCAATCATTCTTTCGGCTCTGGTACTCGACATTTGTGCATATGCTATCACTGTCTTGCAGATCATGCCATGGCGTTTGTTGATTTTTGAAAGACTTTTGCAGTAAAACTAGTAGCATTATCAGTGATCACAATACAAGGTTATCCGAATGGGGCCTTGATCTCTTCCTCTAGATATTTAATCAATTCTTTGGCAGTTGATGTAGTTGTGGCCTTTGAAATATGCCAAACTGTTATATGTTCTACTCCCACCAACATGAATCGGTTCTTCCGTGATGTTGTGGGTACGGGTCCAGCAAAGTCAATAGAGAATGTATGAAATAAGCCCGATAAGGGGTATCGGAGCGCAGTTCTATACGTCGGGATATTTTTTGCCCACAGGCACCCATCATATCTGCTTACATATTCTGCAACATGCTTGTGTACTCCCGGCCACCAGTAACGTTCTACCACAACTTTCTTGGAACTATCAACGTCCCACTGTCTAATGGAATCATGAAAACTCCTTAAGATCTGCAGTCGTTTTCTTATTACGGGTATCACTAGAAGCCCTTTCTTAATCCTGCAAAAGAGTTTTTTGGTCCATACCATATAATTCTTAGCATTCGTTCTAATCTTGGGACGTTCCAGGGAATCCTCAGTGTTGAATGTCAATCCCAAGACGTAATTCGCTGTATCAATAAGAAACTGTTCTAAGTCGGCAAATATTGGTTATTTACAAGAGACTGCTAGTACGGGTCATCCATGTTTGATCAATAGGAACGTCTATACGTGATAAGTAGTCTGCAACAAGGTTACTTGCCCCCGGTTTGTACATTATCTGAAGCTCATAATCTGTAAGAAAATCCATCCATCTTGCAAGTCTTTCATGGAAATACCATTTCCTAAACGAGTACTGCAAGGGCTGATACTCATTAATGAGTGTGAATAAGAGAGAAGATATCAAATAAACACGAAAAGTTTTCAATGCAAAGATGATTGGTAATGCTCCGCGTTTGCAGGTTGAATAGCGTTTCTCAGCTGCTTTCATCGTACAGCAAGCTAGCAAACTGTACTGGATGTAAGTTTCCTTCTCTTTTCTGAGAAAGAACTGGACCTATCGACACACTGGATGCATCAGGTTCAACTACGAAGGGTTCATCAAAGTTTAAAAATCCCAGAACAGGGTGTTTCACCAACTTTGCATTGAGATCCAAGAAGGCAACCTCTATTTCTGGGGTCCAGAGCCACTTTTTTTGCGGACGTGGTCTCATGCAAGGCAGTGGATGCTTCAGCAAATCTAGGTATAAAATGTCGATAGTAACTGGCCAGTTCAAGGAAACCTCTTAGTTCTGTTGCGGAGGCTAGACGTGGAGCGTCCTGTACAGCTTTGATCTTTTCTGGGTCAGTCGCGTTTCCCATCTTATCCATGATATGTCCCAAAAGCTTCACTTGAGACTCTGCAAAACTACACTTACAGCTTAAGCCTCAACTCATGCAAGTCAGTTCTGCAGATTACTTTTCCCAATTGATCAGGTGATCCTCTATATTATCGGAGTAGATGACAAAGTCATCGAAATAGACACTAACAGGGGATTGGTCTTTCAACATGGCATATATCATTATATGAAAGGTAGCAGGTGCATTCATAAATCCAAATGGCGTAAATTCAAACTTGAATGTACCGAATCCGCATATAAATTCGTCATCCTCTTGCATTCGTCGGCCATCTTCACTTGCCAATTTCCTCAAAACAAATCTAGAATTGTGAATAGCGGTTATCTACGAGGGCTGTCAAACAATTTTTCTACGCGTGGTAATGGCCAACAATCGTACTTCATCTTGGCATTCCATGCACGGTAGTCCACGCAAAATCTCGTGCTTCCGTCTTCTTTGTTACGAATACAATAGAAAAGGACCAGGCAGAGTTTGCTGGTGTGATGTTTCCTGCACGAAGCATTTTATCAGTCTGTTTTCTTACCACATCATTATGTCGCGCTGGGAGACGTCTTGCTCGAGACGCTAAAGTTTCTGGATCCTTTAGCTCGAGAGTATACCTAACTGGGATATCGGCAGGTCTAGGGTCTTCCAAAGACCAAACTACGGCCTTCCAGTCTATCAGTGTTGCAAAGAGCTGCATTTGTGCACTTTTCGAGATATGCTTGACCTCTGTAGCAAGTAATGCCAATTTTAGGCATTCCTCTTCTTCGGCTAGGATCAGCACATGTAACTTTTTTCCCTCAATATCACTATTTCCATTCTCTTTTAAGAGCTGGGGAATGGTCTCTTCCCCTTCACCCCCCACCACTCATCATTGAGTGAGATTAGATCTCCTTCGCAAGAGCAACAACAAGCTCCTTATCCTCGTCACATTCCGAACTCGAAGACTCTGGATATATCTCTGAGGTTGAGTTGAAACCCTCACTATCGGTCTCGGACCCTTCTATATCAGAGATACGTTCATTTTACTCTGGATCTAATACGGATTCTTGTTTTTCTATAGTCACGGTCACAGTATGACTTCCCATGTCAATGCAAGCTTGAACGTTCTCCAAGGCTGGGGAACTAATAATCCTATCCATTGGGGGTTCATCCACAACTAGAAAGTGTAGCAGCGTCTTCGACGGACCGAACAGCACAGGAACTTACTTGACGACGCCTTGCACTACACTAGAGCTTCCATCGGCGACTTTAATCTTCCTCGTCCTTGCGTCTGGAGAGAGCGTATGTTCTTCCATAAGAGAAGTGAAGAGGAGGTTGGCCACGGCTCCTGAGTCTAGAAGTGCGTTGGATTTGGTTCCGAACAGCTTGAGTCTCACGTAGTTTAATCTTGGAATACTTCCAGGCCTATGGGCGACAGCAACCTTCTGACTTCTAGCCTTCTTCACAAACTGAATCTGTCGTGTAACCTCTTTGTCATCTCAGCCGAGCAGTTGACCAAACCTGGGTACACAACAATTATTCGCCAACTCGATAAGTACATTGTACCGTACTTAAAAGTCTGAAATTCCATCTTTTCGGGATTTCTGGGCCTTATTTCGGGCTTGTTTGAGATATTGGGGCTGAATCCTCTTTCGACTTGGCAGACCTTTCATAAAGTCGAACAAAGGACCTGAATGAGAGTTCAAAAACTCCTGTACGGCAGTAATTACCGTTCTTGGCTGCTTTTGCAGTGCCCTGCCCTCAGAATCTCTCTTTGTAGTATTAATAGCACACTTTTTTGCATTGTCTTCAGTCACTATCCCATCTTTTTATTCCTTATCTTTGCAGAATCTCTCGGTTTATCTCCTTCTGCTTTTATGTAACTGTCTTCTGCAGCGATGGTGGTCTCCGGTATCAGTGCTGTTGACCAACACGTAGCTTCAGAGTGTCCCATTTTCCTCCATCGTGGGCATCTAGTATTTCGGTTTGGATTCTTGTCACAGTGATTTGCCCCATGTCCTGGCTTGTGGCAGAACAACCAGATACGGAAGTTGTTCCCTTCATTCGAAGTTTGTTTCTTCTTAACCAAGAGCGTGAGCTCCACTATCTGAAACGTGGGGTCTTCTACCTTATTTTCTATTGACTCCAGAGTTTGTTCGAGACGACGGAGAATCCTTATAGCATGAGTTCGCTTACCTTCTTCTTTCATCTTTTCATTATAGGCTTGAATGAAAGTCTTTCGGCCACGAACATAGTCTCGAATCGTACGCTAGAGAGTCTCGTAGCCACTTGCATCTCTCAGTAATACATACTGAGCCAGGTCCATATGATCCATGACTGCATTTCTCAGCACTCCGAACTGGGCTTCATCATTGAAGTTGGCCTTCTTGAAGCAAACGTACATATCCGTTAGCGAAGTTGCCATATCTACGGGTCGAAACTTGCAATGCATAGCTCCACGGATAGAATCCTGCGGACTGACAATCTCTGAGAACTCCTCGATCGTTACTTGCTTGATAGCAGCGTAATCATATTCGCTTTCGATCAACTGTCCCTCGTATGCGTATTTCTCGTAGTATCAAACTCTTTTCTTGTCAAACACGGCAGGAGCTGCGTTGCTTTTTCTGAATCATTAGCATTTTTGGATACAAAAATATCGAAGACGAAGAAGACCTTGACTACATCTGAGTTAGGTTTACCAGTGAACAAAATTGCTGAAGACGACAACGTCGTCCTCAACAGGCCTTCTCGAGTACCATGAAAGTAACGAAAGCGGCTTGCCTCCTCCCTGTCGGGTGTGGAGGGGGCGGCCCTTTTATGGAGATCAGCCCCCCCGCGAGATTGTCTGGGGGGGCCAGTCTAAATGGTTGGTAAACACTGGAATGTCATGCACCCCAGTAAAAACCACATACGTGGTAGCCCGTGAATCAAGCTATCCAGAAACTTTTACACTTGGCAAACGACACGCTTCGTTCTCGAAAATCTTTTCAACCTGACGAAGCTATCTTTTCTTCTCTGCAAATTCCGTGAAAATGCAATGTAAACAACCTCATTATGAAATTTACCACTTCCTGGAGGAATTATACAGGTCAATAGATCATTCTATTCTATTCTGTGTAAGTGACGTAGATTTTTCTGCAAGCATCTGCTGCTAGGCAAACACAATCTTGTTGAACAATAATCTGGACATTGGAGGAACAAAATATGGTTTTTGAAAATATAGAGCTACAGATAGGCGTCTTACCTTAAGCCATAGGCGTCATACTGTCGCAGAAGTCGTGCTATCATACACTCAACCAGCTACTGCTCACTAAGGTCTTTCTTACGGCGGCACCTCACAGTGTGAGCTGTAGTCGTAAGAAAGGAGGGAGGGTTCAAGATTCGTATCCTTGGACGTCTTACTACATTCAACAGCATACTCCTAGCATCGTCATCTGCTTTTCTGTTATGTTTCTTTTGTATCGTTTACGTTTGTCTCGCAGGCACAGGCATGAACTCTACGGAATGTTTAGCAGTATTTGTTTGTCGCAAAACCAAATGCTTTCGTGCTCTACACGATCTAGAAAAAGACCTCAATGAATCCGTCACTGATTTTGAGCGAACCATTGCAATCTTAGAAGTAGTACGAGAATTCGTTGATGTCAGCAACTTTTATGTTCGTTGGCTACAATTCAATTCAAATTCTTTGGACGCATTAGCGGAGTTTCAGCGCGATATGAAAGAAGCCACTCTCCGTTACTATTGCTTTGTGAGCATGCACGAGAAAATATGTGAAAATCACCCACCTTCACCTCAATCTAAATCTCCCTGCACCCTAAAACATCGTTAATGGTTCATTTGTCATCTTTCGACCATCTCCACGCACCATGATACTAACCAAGTTCACTCTTACAAGCATTTTTTTTGTTCCATATGGCTGCAAATTCCCTGTATTACGAACAGTTTCTGGCTGGTAATTTTCAAGTTCATTGTGCCAGACTGGAAGATCCAGGCACGCCACTAGACACCCGCATGGAGTTGGCTACGGAAATCCGCGATTCATTCGATCTGTACAACCTGCAGTATTCTCAATCTTTTCTGAATATCTTCCTCCTTTCCTTCAATACTGTGCTTAACCCACTCACTCGGCCACAGCAGGTAGACAACACAACTCATGGACTTTGGGCGCTGATTCTGGAAAGTTTTAACCACGTTCCTCACAATGACATTCTTCACGCAAAAATTCTTAACATGCTCAACCCAGCCATGGATTTGATACAGATAAATAACGAACATAATGCTGCGCTTGCCGTTCACATTGTTACAGATCTTCACAAGAACTTTAGGAATCAACTTAGTGGTCGATTTCAGACGTTTTTAGACTTTAAGATTGTTGTATATGAACTGTTTGGGAAAACCGCAGAAACTTTACTTGTATCTCATAAGAATCTGCGTGCAACTGGGAAGCCGGCACCAGCTCGCATTGATCCTCCAACGCAGTCATTTATGGAAACTATCCAGTGCTTTCTTCTTATATTGTCGATTTTTCAGATGTATTCGCATATAAATGCGTAGAATATTCACAAGATATTTTCTGTTGAGCATTTCCTTGCGTACAAGGGGGTTATTGTTGACTGATATGAGGCGTTTCGCCACAAAACTGCTTTGCACGCCTCCGTTTCCGCATGAAAAATGCCCATTTGGCGCAACGCCTCGCTGCCTATCCAAAAAATTAGCAGCAGCAGCAGCAAAGCGTACAGTGCAATGGCTTCTGCTGCATCTTGATTGCCTGCCTGCTGCTCAGTGGCTGGCACCACAGTAATGACTGCAGTGACAAGCACTCAGCAGTAGCTGGATTGCGCGACACGTGGCTGGCTTTTTGCACTGCGCCGGTGCAGCACAATGCACAGAGCATATATACTGCACTGGCGCAGTGCAAAAAGCATCTTTCTTGCTGACCATAACCAATACTTTCACCTCCTATCTCAGGTTTGGCCAGTAGCGCAGAGTCGTAACCTTTTGCTACTTTGGGCACTGTTCCCGGCCTGGGACCTAGGCAACGGTGATCTCGTGTGCAGGTCGCCATAAGAGTACCCACTGACTACCATGGATCTCGAAAAGGTCGGGTGCTCCTCTGTGGTGTACTGGTCGTTTGACGGTGATCTAGGACGTCTGAGGGATTGTAGGACCTAATACCGGCTTGTTGCCCAGGGTCCGGGATGGCCACTGTGTCGTACCTCTTGGGGCCGGAAAGCACACTACGTTGTGGGAGTAAAGGCATATCAATCTTTTCAACCAGACGTTGGTTAAACATCAAACGCCTCGAAAACTGGCTGGGCACACCTCGCCCGCCATAATCCAAGAGAAATGTGTCAAGAGTTCCTGTGCTGCGCACGACTCCATAGGGGAAATAGAAGTATTGCAGCAATTTTTTAATTGCTCATGCAACTAAGCCCGGTGGGTGCAAAGCAACAAAGTGCAACCAGTTTTTTTCACTTTCAACTTTGAGTTATATTGGAAATTATTTTGGAACTCCGGATAATGTTTTATCGGGTTAAAAAAAAGAATTGAATTTTCCATTTTTCGTAAATAATTATAACAGGAGGAGGTCCACGTACGAGCTCTGGTGGTGCCCGACCACACTGTGGAGGTGCCAGAGCGAACTTGGGAGGTGCCAGAGACAATTCTGGAGGTTCCAGAGAGAACTCAGGCGGCGCAAGGCAAAACGCTGGGGGTCGTCACGTCGATAGTGATGGATCTCGGCCACGATCTGAAAGCATCGGCGATTACCACTTCTTCTGGCTTCAGATGAGGTGGGGGTATATGAGAGCGGAGCGCACGTTCAAGAACCCATTTTTCCAGCCGTGGAAGAAAACGAAATTACTCCGGCACCTACGTCGGTTGCAGTGGCAGATAGCACAAGCACCACTGGCGGCATTGAGGTTGCCACAGGTCTACCAACTTTGTGCCCAATACCTGGATTTCTGGAGTTTGTGAGAGGCCTTCCCAGTCACATTCCTCCGCCTCTGATGCCTCTTCCTCTCCCACCGATGCCTGCAGAAAAGGTTCCTATTCCAGTGGAATTGGAGGAGGATGAGATCACCCTATCAGCCAAAGCCACCACAGCAGCCTGCTCTGCCAAAGCTGAACAAGAGGAGTGAGAGATGCCCGTCCCGATGGAAGCGGACGAGGATGAGATCACCACGGCTCCCTCACACCGCCCGCCACAGCCGGCAATGCCACAAGCAGATCAGGAAGAACAACAGATGCCTATTCCGATGGAGGTAGACGAGCATGAGATCACATAGGCTCCCTCACACCAGCCGCAGCAGCAGCCACAGCAACAGATTGATACGACGGTCATGCAGTCTGCTGAGCGCCTTGACCGAGGACTTTATCGCGTGTACTATGCGTGGGATCCCATGGAAGCTCAGGCGTGAAATGGTCCGGCCATCCGTGAAAGCGTGCTAGAGTATGAGATGCTTCCCACTGCAGGTCAAAAGCGATGCGGAAGATGCAGCGAACATTCACAGACGCTCTCGTTCTGCCAGTACCCGGACTGTCCATTGAAATTTCAAAGCTGCAAGTATTGCTCTTGTGTTTTATCTGACAAAGATAGCACCAAACTGTGCTGCGGAATTAGAAGAATGTTGAGATGGGGCATCACGTTCCGCAGAAGGCATAGAAGCGACTTGGTTCGCATTATTTATAGCCTGAGAGCCTTTCAAAGCAAATTACTCAACTCGGATGTGCTCTTCCCGATGACGCAAGCGTTCATGGACATCTCGTATGTGACAGGAGGCAGTCCCTTCTTTCTCAGATTTGAGGGCAACGCATCTATTGCTTTCCCCACGCAGAACCAGAACAACACGCGCTACAGCTTTCTGTGGGATACCGGTCCGCCTTCCTTGGTTCGATCACACTATGCGCGTACCAATTTGCATGCGTTCATTCGAGATATCAACATACGAAACATTGTGCGTAGGCTGTACGATTTGATCCAGCCTCGGCCAGACGTGATGCGCGAGCGGTACCGATCCATGCTTAGAACGCAACAACAAGAACAAAATGCAGGGAACGCCGTCAATATCAGCATGCCATCAGGAGAAGCGGGAGTGGTCTACATGGATATGAAGGAAACCGAAGTGCCACATTCAGTGCTCTTCATGCATGTGCTGGCCGTATCCTTGAAGATGGTCCTAGTGGGGGGCCAACCATGGTGAGAACGCTCGTTATGGATTCAAGTGGCCTGTACCAAGTGGAGTCTCAAGTCCGGCGCTTGGTAGAAGGAACCGTAACAGAAAAGCGCATTGTAGTGACTGCTGCTGCTGCTACTGATGCTGGAGATGAGGCGACTGCAAATGCCGCAAACAATGCGCAAGTGCAGTAGCGACTTCTAAAACTGGCATCCAAAATTGCAGAGAAAGGGACTTTCCCTCTCCTCTACCCGTACTGCGATCAGCACGAACCGTTTGGCATTGGCGTGTTTCTGCAAGCAAGGAACTCCGAACAGCTGAGCTCAGGTCTCAGCGTCAAAGATTGGAAGCTCCAAAAGCTCACCTTGGCTGACAAAGCGAAGAGACGACTGTACTCAGAAAACACCCTTCGGAACAGGGGACCGTTGATGGAGATGTGGGTATTTCGCACCCACACAAAACTTGAGGACATGCGACTGCGTTTCCTGGACAGAGAACAACATTCACGCATTTTACAAGAGCAAGAAACTCAGCAAGCACAACAGCAGATAGGTCACGTGCCACCATCCCAGCTCGCCCAAATGGGATCGTTCTTTCTGCCAGATGACTCGATCAACTCAGCAGCATAGTTGAGGAAAAAGCGCATGGATTTCCAGGCGACCATGGCGCAGAGAGGACCGCTTTCTCTGTTCATTACAATCACCATGAACATCTGGAGAGAGGCCATCAAGCGCCTTGGGATGGGCATCAGCAATCGTAGTGCATTTACGACACAGAGTAACCATTCTCGACCCTATGACCGACCGGATTTGACTGCGAAGGTTTACAATCAGTACGCCAAGGACTTCTTGAAGGACTTGGAGAAGAACTCCAGCACATCTTTGGAATGAATTGCTTGGGGCTTGCATCAAAGCTTGACTTTCAAGAACGCAATGTTCCTCATCAACATATTCTCTTGTGGCTCGAGGGGGATGTTATTGAAGACTTTGACGAGATCAACGAGCTAAATCATGCAGAACTGCCCCTTCCGGTGAAGACGAGGCGTTTTGCGCCCTCATTGGTTCTATTCGCAGGCACTGCCACTCCTCTTATTGCCGGAATCGCGCTGTGTGGTGCAAGTTAGGATAAGACAGCAACGTGATTGTGCCGGAGACGGACATTGTATGAGGCACTAATCGCGTGATGTACCGCAGGAGAAGGCAAGAAGCCCTCAAGATTTTGCCGTACAACCCAACTCTGACCAGGACGTACAGCTCCCATATCACCGTAGAACGTACGCGAGGAGGGTGTGGAGTGACCTATCATATGAAGTACGAGTTTAAGAACCCCAAAGCTCAGGAGATGTTGCTCAATTTGAGTGCTGCTAATAAGACAGGCATGCAAACCGAGCAGAAACAAGATCCGCAGGTGCAGAATGACATTCGTGCATACATGCAAGCACGTGTGGTGGGCGCCATCAAGGCAAATGGGAAACGTTTTGAGTCTCGTCATGTTCACATCGTACCTTAGGTAGAGCGACTGGCTATTCACTTAGAAGGGGGGGAAACCCTTCTGCTGAGAGGTCCGAACCTGCTCCACTCTGCACCCCGGCCCTCTACACTGGAGTGATACTTTGCCAGACCCGAGGTATATGAAAATGTCCACTACCATTCTTATTTTGAAAAGATGCGTTTGTATCGCACACGTCCTGCAGGTGTGCTTAATCAACATGAAAAAGACAGCACTCAGGTGCCCAAAGACGACTGCGATCCGCCCATGTACGTGGTAGGGCGCACGGAAGACGAGCAGTGAGTCGCAAGGATCAGAAGTGTGTCAGCGTCCGAAATTGAGCTGTTTGCTCTTCGCTTGCTGCTCATGAATCACAGCTAGAGCTCGTATGAAAACGCAAGGACTTTCAGTAAACAGAAGTATGGAATGTATCGTGAAACGGCGATTGCAAGCAGACTGCTCGCTGACAGAACCGAGTTTGATATTGCGTTCCAAGAATCAGTGCAGATCGACAGCACGCCCTCCACGCTACGACGTCTGGTTGTCACACTATACCAAAAAGGCGCAGATCCAGAGAAAATGGATCTCGACAACTGGGAGGCGCTAGGTAGCGACATACATACAGTCGATGCGCGGCAACGGAAGCAAGAAATGTACCGACGTGTGGTGGAGATCTCAGATCGGCACGGTAGACGACTGCTACGTGATCAAAGCTTCTTCTCCAGACAACTACAGCAGGATGATGTGGAATTGACTGAGACAAATCGAACTACAACAACTCGAGACGTGCCAGTGATGCAAAATGTGTCAACGTTGCAGTCAAGGTACGCCACCTTGAAACCTCGCCAAAGACAAGTCATTGACACCTTCATTGCCGCATTGCAACAAGGGCAGGCGCTGCATAAGCGAACAAGCACTCCTGGAAAGATGTTCTTTCTGCAAGGATCCGCGGGAGCCGGAAAGACATACGTGCTCAACCTCCTTCGTGATATCGCTGAGTTGGAAGGAATGCTCGCCGAAATGAATGCTACAACAAGCATTGCAGCATCGTTGTAGGAAGGTGTCTATACTTTAGATAGCCTGCTCAGACTCGTTGTAGCTTATAAGGACATTACAAGCAGCACTACAGCCACTTTGTCCAAGTACGGTCCCCGATCTCAACTTGTGGAACTGCGACGTGAAATACAACTTCTTGTCTTGGATGAGGCGTCCATGCTCTCAGGAAAGCTCTCTCAACCCATGGATGGGTTCCTCAAAGATTTTCGCTGCAGTGGAATGGAAAAACCGCGTTCCGCTACGGGGCTTGACCATCGTTCTATCCAGCGACTACTTCCAGATGCTTCCAGTTGTGCCCCAGGTGTACATGGAGGCTGAGCTGATTTGAAATGTGAGACGAGTGTACAAAAAAATTCTCAACGAGTTGGCATGGGAGAGTGATCTATGGACATTGTGCTCGGTTCAAGTGCTGTACCGTACCGAACAAGTACCCCAAGCCAACGATCCGGTATTCACGTCGCTGTTACGTTCCATTGCGCCCAACACAATATCCAACAATGCTCTACTACCACGCAGATCTACAGATGAAATGGAAACTGCTTACCAATTCCTGTTTAAGTGGCTCAAAACACGACGCAGGGGGGATGTGAATCTCTGCAAAATGCTCATTGCGTCCACAGCACAGTTGTTCGATGAATGTAATGCGGGAGCGCTGGATCTCTTTCCTGGTGAGCGCTTTACTCTTCCTTCATCCATGACTGTACAACATGATTGTGGACAGAACCCAGAGTCCGACATTGTCGGTACCATCTTTCCTGAATTTGCATATCAGTATGCGCTTACTCGACTACAACCTCAGAATTTGGACTTGAAGATTGGTGTGGCAGCTATAGTCATCCAAAACATGCTGCATCCCGCTTTGGTCAATAAAAAGCTGTTCGTGGTCGTGCGTGTCGATCATTTTACGATTCAAGTTGCTCGATTTGACCAGAACGGACAGGTGCTAGAAGGACAGCTCCTGCATGGTATCGACTTCGATTTTTCTTTGGCAGACATTCGCCTGATTCGAAGGCAGTTTCCCAGTCGCCTTGTGTTTTCAGCAACCGTTCATGAAGGACAGCGAAGGAAGTTGGATGGCTTGGTTGTGGATGCACGTTCCAACTTCTTCTGCGCGGATCAGTTTTACGTGGCATTGTCGCGCATTTGAAGGAACGACAATGTACTGCTCCTGCATGAACCGCAGCCTACATCCGGGAATGCACAGACCATTTATCCCATGCCTGTGACCATAGCGAACCCAGTACTGCCTGAAGCCATCCACTTCTGCATCCCTAAACAACCGTAATCATATTTCTTGCGTTCTTCACTTATTGAATTAAACTCCTTGCTTTTCTGCTTTTGCTTTCTCCACCCTTCTTTTTCTTCTCACCCTTTTCTGTCACTCTTCCACTGCGGAGTGAAGCGCCGCCGGTGGCCAAAGGTTTATTCGTTCTTTCTTCTTCCAATAAATATATGCGCGACTCATCGCGAGATTCCAGTTCAACCTCTAGCAAGTATACTAAAGATTGTCTTCAATGAGTTCATCGTGGCTTAGGTTAAGAAGGTTTCATTTCTGGCGCACTTTTTGAAGCAGTTTCCTTAACTCATGAAGACAGATGAGACCTATGTGCTAAAAAGCGTTGTGAAATTGATGCAGTCGTGCCCAGGAGGCGCTACTAGTATCCGAAAAGTGCTCTTGGTTGGAACAAGGCAAATTCAGGGAAGTCTATATCACACTGCCTTTTTTTGACTATCTGGACCTCCTTGTAGATGTAAAGGTATTACTGGTTACCGGCCATGCTACAACAGATATGCTGTGACCAATTGCATATTCATTTCTGGCGGAGTTAACACACTGCACGAGGCTAATGCTTTCCATACCCCAGCTCAAAAAGATCGTTTTCTTGTTTTCCACCAATTTTGATGACCCTAAGCGCATCTATTCGCTGCAGACAAGTTCTGTGGGGCGAGTACTGAATTTTATTCACGATATTCTCAAGAAAAATCCAGAAAACGTGATGCAGACAAATTCGGCTAGGGAATTGCTCGTAAAGATCTTGAAAAGAATTCTTTCAAAATATCTCACTCTCGGGGAGGAAGTACCGCTACTTCTGCAAAGAATAATATAAAGTCGTGATAACGAACATCCCATAGACAGTGGGCAGCGACTTTATGAGATACCCATCGGCGATCCCCTCAAAGTGATATCAGATTTCAAATCATTGTTGAAAACTCTGGCACTCGGGTTGAAGACTGTCATTTGGTCTGCAACTAATATTCTGATTCATCGTTCCCATACAGGACGCTCAGCCCAACAGAGCAGCATACCAATTCCCGCTCCAGATTAAATGGCAGCGAGGCTGTCTAATGTGACACGAACGAAAATCTTTCGGTTTCGAAAGGGACTACTTTAGAAAGCGTCTGAAATGGTATCAACGCTGCTATCGGCTGGTCGAAAGTGCATTGGCCTTTACAATTGCAATGAAAAAGCAAATAGGGGGGTAGAGAAACGAGGGCCAGAATCTTGCACTTCTGGGATCCCTCCTAAGGTCAATCCATACCAGAAGCTGATAACAGAGATTTCTCATGGCTTGAAGCGGCTTAGTGTTTATGCTGCTACGGTAACTGAAAAAAAGGGTCTTTGAATCGTTCCCTGAGCTTCTTACTGTTTTGGACTCTCCGGGTTTCCAAGAAGTATTTTGGTGTACGATTGGCTACCTCTTTGACTATATCGTGGAACACCACCCAGCAATCAGTGTTCCACAACATTTTCTGGAGAACAATGGTGTTTCTAAGTACTTTGCTGATAGTCTGCTCAACGTTTTTGTTAGGAGTATACATGGAATCGCAATGACTGGCAGTGATGGCAGCGGGAACAGCGATGCACGAAGAAATCAGGCAAATGCACTTTTCAAGCTTTTCAAGAGTTTTTGCCAGCGTTAGTTTCTGCCCAACAAATGAACCTATTCTGCAGTTGCACTGCGCCACAATAGACAGGAACTCATTGAAACATGCCACCATATCAACCGATCCGGCAGATTTCTTGGAAATGTTGAAGGCGTTTTTCAATTTGATCAACAACGACAAGAACCAGATTCACCTCGATTTGCTATATCAGAGCTTTTCACCTCTTCTCGAACAGATAAGCCTCTCGCACTTTATGAAGAACCATGTGGGGCCATTAATATGGATCTAACTACAGAACTGTTCCTTCTGGCACCTGCCCGAACGTCAAATGCATTTCATCACCTTAACAAACTGATCAAACCGATAGTCAGGGAATTGGAAGCTGAAAGTGAAATATCTGGCTTTGGCTTAAGACGTTTGGAATTCTGGGTTAACATGTTGCACCCCAGTTACCTTGACAGATTACTAGCTGATGTAGAATCCGCGTTAACGGTTCCGATGCATAATCATTTGAGAGCTACTCGCAAACCAATTTACATTGAGGTGCCAAAGGTCATCGGGAAGCTTTGATCTCGTTCGAGGCTTGGAAAGAGACTAACGGTCCCCTCTGATTATGAGAAAGGTGCGTCTAAATTCAAGATGGTCAGAATGGAAGGGCCTGGAGGCACTTTGGTTGATTTAGAGATTGATGGACTTGTCAGGCTGACTGTTGATGAACTGCAGGGTGCCAGGCATTTACGTCTTGGAAAAGCAGCGTTTCCTACACCCTACAGGTGTGGAAGTTTCTGTTTTCGTACCTTTGCGCTTTCCTTGGACAGATGGGCAACTTCACGGAAATAGAGAAGGATACAGAACAGATTCTGTCCATTTGGAGCTTCAATAGATACCCTGAATGTATTATGCATGCCTCATGTGGCTCAAAAGTTAAAACTCGAATATCCCTTTCCATAAGATCAGGCTTGGTTAAGACGATATTCTTTGGACTTGTAATAGCCTCTTCAGATCTCATCGAAAAAGAGTACAAGAGCAGTAAAAAACACATGAGTAGAGGAGAGGACGGCTCCTCGGTAGAGGATCTGAAGCGTCTGTGTCGCTATTTTGCCCTCTTGACTTTCCACGAATGCAATGCTCATGCACAAGGAGTGATATCACGATCTTTGCCTACCTTTTCGTATCCAGCTTTAACTTGTTCGGTTTTTGTGGATGTGCTGATAGAAGCCATTTCTCAAGCGTCTCGAAAGCGTTCCAATGCTGGCCTTTGGTGGATGGGTTTATACTTATACATCAAGGACATCCTCGAATATTGCTCTGCGCTGCAGATCAAAGAAGAAGATCTAGAAACGATGCGGAGGAAAGATTGCAGTGCTCAAGAAACTACAACCGACAAAGGGAAAACGCTAATAAATGGTGAACATCATACATGGGTTGATGGTTTGTCCGAGATATTGGAAGACTCGGATGAAAGAAAGCACCGAGTTGAAATTGACCCAAGTATGGTTCTTAGGGGATCAGTACTATCTGAGAAGGAAAAGGGTGATGACGGTCAAGCTGATGATGGCAAAGTAGCTTCCCAGACTGAAAAACGACGTTTGCCCAACGGAATGTCATACGCCTCTTGTGCAGTTCATTCTTAAGACCAGATCATCAAGGGACTTGCACATTGATGCTATGAACGCTTGTGGAATTTTTGGTGGGGCGCTGCCTCTGGGTTTGACATTTTTTTGAAGCACCTACCTGTTGCCGTGCTTCTATCGTCCATATTTAGCCAGTACTACATGTTGATGTTACGCGCAATGCTATTTTTGACTCGAGAATCTAGAGGTTTCAACGAATTCAGTAATTATGAGGGGGCAAAACCATCTGTTTGGAATGTTCCAGAAATTCTTTGACCTCCGAAAGGCTCAGCAACAATCAGTTTCACCTGTGTCTGGACCTTATGGGAAGCAACTGCGTGAGATGGTGTTGTGGTTACTTTTGAGGACTTTGAGCACATCAGCAACAGCGCACGAAACTGGTCGCTTTTGCATTATAGCCTTATCCAAAGTGCTTGAGGTTGATGTTGTAGATCTGAACATTCCTATGAAAGAGCACATTATTCATCCCTTAGAACATCGGCAGCACTCTATTGCTCTTCAGCTTGGATATCTCGAAGTGTTTAACTTCTTCTTCGAAGTGATTAAGCCGGTCTATCTGCAGAACTGTTTTTCCCTCCCTTAAGGAAATACCTGTTAATTGAGATTAGGTATCTTTTCGAAAACAACGCGTTGAATCCTATTCTAGAGAATGACAAGGCTTTCAATAACAAATACCTTTATCCGAATTACTACGAATAGGAAGCTACAAGGCACTTACTGTACGTGCAACGTCCTTTTCTTGACCTCCTTCGGAATTTGTTGACTCACTTTTCTTACATTCTGAAGCAACCGGCGAGCGAGGCACTGTACAAAAATGTATTGAACTACTTCTTCAAGAACATTCAGTCAAAAGATGAACAAATTGTACAAAGCTCCAAACAAGGCTTGGAGGAGGCTATAGACCGGCATCAGTGACCCAAAGAGCTTTTACACTAGAACTTGAGGTCAATGATGGCAAATCTCTGCGACTACAAGATGCTCACAATTTTCTATCTTCAGGGCCGCAGCAGAATCTTTGACCTATTCTCACATTGGTTCAACTTTGGCTTGTGAGAAAAGCTTTTGGGGCCCCTTCAGAAATATACCGAGCTAGAGAAGATTGCTTCTGTGAAGACAATGGCTCTTGGTAGTGAGTCCAGAGTTGCAGCCACTGTACTCCACCGGTTTCATCTGTTGCCGTCCTCTGCATCACAGTTCTTGGTCCGTGTTGTTGACATGGTCATTCGCCTAGAAGCTGTGTCGAGCCCAGCTGCGCCAGGAGCCACTCATGTTGGTCTGAAAAATTCGATGAGTGCCGCAACGTCTCTTTATCACGCTCCTCCTTTGAAGTATTGTGATCAACATGCATCTGTGGCTTCCGAATTTCTAATACCTCGCCTCGGAGATGGGAAAATGAGACAGCTTTTCTTTGTGATGGTAGGAACAAATGAAGCTCCCAAGTTGCAAAAGAACCAAATGGGCAAACCAGAGAGACTATTCTCCCCGTCACTTTTCGGCACCGATAGCCTGCAGGGAATCACCCTGTACATAATGTATTGACTTACTTGCGACCCGGAACCCTTCTTGGCTAAGTTCCAACCCCATCGTTACGTCGAGCCTTATTTCATATTGGAGAAAATGAACCAACTCGAACGATATTTCATGACATGGTTCTTCATCGAGATATCAGGTACAAGCGCTCAAAATCTTAGGCGAGACTTTCATAAGGTGCTGCAAAACCTTTTGAAGTGACGTGAACCTTCTATTTGAACTTCTGGCAGTGTTTTATTTCGGAGCAACGTATGATTTCACATTTTTCAATTCTTTTCTTGACGAGACAGTCACTCAAGTTCTGCCCGACCTCTTGGAAGGATCTCATCAAAAGGAAGTTTTTCGCCGTGTTTTAAGATGGGTAGATATCTCAGGAACGGAAACTAGATGGTTTAAATTATGTTGTGATTCCATCGATATCTCATGAACAAATAAAAAGCAGAAAATGTCAAAATTGCGAAATGGTTAGTGATTCTGGATCAGAAGCGCGAGCGAACCTGCAGCCAAGCAAAGCAGCGATGGCCAAAGTATCAAGAAGGGCAACGCACCCTCTCAAGGGCTTACAAAGCCCGCAAAGACCGAACGGGAAAGACGTGGAGTTCATAGTTCTAGCATTACCAGAACTAGAAACGATGTTACGGTTAACGCAACGCAGACTGCTTCATGCGCAGGTGTGAAGAAAGATACCATCGAGCCAGCTATTGTGAACAAAATTGTGACAGATGTTCTTGATCAACCTGATGGAACATTGCCATGCTACGACGAGCTGCTTAGCGTAGAGCTACTGCGCCTTGCCACATTGCTTATGAAACACACACCAGTCGAAATTGGGCGATATCGAAGAGAACTCATAAATTTTGGTTGGAATAATCTCAATCGTGAAGAATCCGCTGCAAATTACTAAGCGTTTATTGCCTTAACCCACTTTTCCGAGTTGTACCAAGCACCAACCAAGCTGGTGTTACAAGTATATGCGGCATTCTTTCTTGTGTGTCAAGGACATTTGAAAACCCTCTTTCAAAGAGCGTTAGACACTTGTATGCCCATGCTTCCAAGGCATCTGGTCCACAAACCCTCGAAGCATAAGTGCCTTATTTGGATTCAGTTTACAAAGAGGATTCTCCTAGAAAATGGGCACAGCATTCAGAATTCGGTGCATATATGGCAAGTCATTGCACTTTATCCTACTCTTTTGTATCTTTCAAGGGCTCAGTTCGTTTCTTTCATTGTAAATTCACTTGGTAAATCTGCTTTGACGTCAAACGCAGCACCAGAAAACCGGAGACTTGGTTGAGACCTTATTCATCTTCCCATATGATGGGAAGAGACAAGAAGGCAGAAGAAATCCGATGGAAGTTCTGTGCAAAATGATGACGCTCTCCTTTCATCTCATAAGAAAATGCCACAAGAACAACACTTGGACGGACATGATCATCCAGAAAAAGTAGTCCAAACAATGAAGAAAGATATGCGGGACATCCGGTAAAGCTTCAGAAAGGTCACGATGGACAGCCGCTCACGACATAAGAGGCAGGCACCAGTGTACCTGTGGCTGGAATAGTTGCTCGCAAGATGCTGATGATTTTAATCCGAATTCAATGGTGCTTGACGTACTTGTGAGCTTCGTGATGCCATTGCCCATAAGACTGACAGATCAAACGAACATGTCTCTAATAGCAAGAAGGTGTCTGGAATTACTTGGGAGGTTGTAACAACTTTGGCCTGATACTTTGATCCACCTTTACTTTGTGGAAACGCTGCTAAGTCCAAACCCTACAGATAAGCAATAACAATCTAGAACTGCGAATCTGTACTAAAGAACTACATACGAATAAACTACTGATTCTATTGTTCCAGAATAGCTTCCATCTCGACCATAGCAGGGAGTGGCAGAGAGTCATCGTTGACTTCCTCCCAATCGCATTCTCCTTCTAATTCGTCATTATCCCGTAGTTCTACACCAGCGTGGCCGAGAATTCCTTCCATTCCATCATTTTCATCTGTAGTCACGAGGGCTTCGATGAGCTCGTGGTCTGTGTTGGCACGCTCTTTTTAACCTCTATACGGAGAACGCATTTAGTAGAGAATAGCGCAGTTGAATGCGCAGAAGACCATATTCCTCACTTTTTCTGGGTGTGAACAGTTTTTTATGGACGTTTGAATGCGCTATTAAGCACTAAAAAGTGGCACGACGGAGGAAGAAGGTGGACTCATGCAAAGAGTACGCAATGCAAACGTGCGCAATAAGAACTTTTTCTTCTGTATCCCGTACATGAATGGCATGTTTTCACATGCGAGCAGAATGCAACGTTGACTATCATCGTCTAGTTTTATGTTCCATTCCATTCGCGTAAACGTAATCTCTTCGAACCAGTGCTGCTGAGCACCATCCACTCCACCAGCGCTGGGCAGCTTCCGACATCGTGGAAAAGCATCTGACAGTACAAACGTGCCCATATGGTTTAGGATATACAAATAATACTACAACATGTCTTCACGAGCACAATAACGTCCATAGCGTATGCAACATAATGCAGTGGTGTGAACAGCGAAATCCGTTGCCTTGTGCCAGACAAGCGGTCTAAAAAGACCTGCAACAATTGTCCATTTCTCTTCGGTGTAAAGAGACGTGTTATAGGCAGTTGATTGAGCTGTTGGCGGAGTTGAAGGGTGAATGGCAGCACCTCCGAGGTAGAACTTTCTTCTTTATCGAAGAATGTCAACTACTGGCAGCACGTGATATATATCTAGACACCTATCATAAGGCGTGTCGTCCCCAACCGAACTCTCGAAAAACATTCTTCTCTCATTGGTGCGAGCTTGAAACGGATCTTTGGCAAGTGCTGGCAACCAATAAGTCCGTGATACATAGTAAGAACTCGTTGAAAATATTGTAGCATATCTTTTGAGCTGGTGAACCTCGTAAATGCCATCGTCACTGGCACTATTGCAGTGTGTGGCCGAAGCACTTGCTAATATGCTTCAAACTCTTTTGTTGTTGATTGGTACCCACTGTTTTGCAACGGTTCCTTATACTTCTTTCAGTTCCTTATACCTAAACTAAAGCTTTGGACGGTTTGGCAGATCCGTGACTAGCGTTAATATCATATCTAAAACTTCCCTAATTCACTGAAAACTCCTGATATCTTGCATTAGCAAGTTTGCCAAATGGGTTTGATCATGGAAACTGATCAGTCAATTGAAACCAGCTGCAAGCATTCCTTTTGCAGCTTTGCATGCGCTGGTGTTATCGCTCGTCACACCGCATACATGTTTTATGTCTACGAGTTCCCTCATGGTGTCCGCCACAATATGCATATAATATGAAGCATCGCAACGTTCCGAAACCGTGTCCATGAACCGCAGGAAGAAAGTCTTTCTTACGCAGTTGACTGTGGTGATCGAGAGCAGAACATTGACGACACTTGCTTCCTGTTCGTCTTTTCATCCATCAAAAATTAATCTCCCAAAGATGTGTTGCAAGCGTGCAGTAATTGAACCCTTAAAGCGGGTTAAAAACGGCTGATTTTATGCATCTAAAGTTTTGGGAGCCATGAAACTAGCGCTTGGAATATTATTCACATAAAGACGATTCAAGAGTTTCAAAATAAGATAGAGCTCGTTTTTACCCTCTTCTCTGCTGAAGATAGAGAAAGGTAGTATGTGGTTAAAATTGGGTGAGGTTAGAAGCTCTTGTACTCTTGAAAGCTTCTCATACGAGTTCAAACTGTCCATGCTAACTTGACCTACCTCGCTGTTTTCCAATTTTCGTACCTTCTCTTAATGATTATGAACGGTGCTGTTGCTTCGTTTTTGTAGTAGTTTATTGAGGGTTTCCGGAACTCCATAAACAGTAGCAGACCGTTCTAGCTTACGATAATGATCTGCGTAATGATCATTCTCTGAAAAAAGACGCTCTTTAATTTGTTTAGCTATGTAACTGCATTGTAACAAATGCTTTCCTAGCTGCCTTGCATTTGGTGTCAACTCGTAAGAGAGATAACCACAGGCCTTGCAGGATATGTACATCCGATCAGTGTAACCGTAAAAGTCTGAAACGAAATCTTGTACGAAACATTCCGTGATCCGCCAACTTTTCTTTTGTCCTCTACGTCTTTTGAAGCTTTTAGAAGACGTTTCCGATGAAGGTACAGCTGCGCCTGATGATATTGCGCGCACAGACGAAACGGTGACGTATGGGTTTGGGTGGAGACAGCGGAAAGAGGAAAACAAGAAGCGTGTGAGAAAGAGCAACTAATAAAAGAGATTGCAGGGAGCACTGGCGGCTTGAGTTGCATACAAGGCTTTGCACGAGCAAAAGCTCGAGCTATAATTTATACCTGCGGTGCACTGGAGTCACTTAAATATTTTATAATTAGCTTGAGTTGAATTTTGCGCGCCCTATTGTTGGACGTTGTGTCAGTAGCAGGTGTGATTTCTAAACCTGTTTGCCAGCCACAAGCTGTCGTCGATGGATTCAAGTTTGTAAGTCGGTAAGTTGACTTTGGTCTACTTCCTGACCAGAAACATTGTATGAAGACGATGTCTTCTGAATATTCTTCAGGGCAGTAGCTCAAAGTGGGACACGCTTCACAACGACTGACTTTTCTCAAAAGTTGTACTAGAACCTCTGAAAAAAGTCACAGTGACCGGCCATGTAGCGAAGGTATGGCAGAGACTCAAAAATGTATTGCGCGACCCTATAATGAGAGGATCCAGGAATTGACAGAATGATAAACTCGGGACCGGGTATGGACTTGCCGGCTTTTGGCCACTTACCACCTTCAGAAAAAAAACCGTGAGGCAGATAAAGAAACCAACAAATGGCCATGCTTCAACAAAGGCGCATGGTCGTTTGTACAACGTTCCAGCATGGAGTTTTGATCGTAATTCCTGTCCAACTCAACTTCTTGTGAAGCATACAGCTTCTCACTTTGGTTTCTTTCTTTGCCTCATCTGTTCCGTTACAAATAAAAGTACAACCGTCTGATTTACACTGTGACGGAGGTAAACAAAGAGTTTTAGAAAGGTACTCAGTCACGTCGCGGTAGTCTCAAGTACAATGCAGAGGATATGCGGCAGCTCCTTGATTTGGTAGTGGACATTGAACCACTTGGTAGCAACCACTGGACCAGAGTTGCAGAAACGTTCACACAGTGAGCTGAAGAAAACGACCGACTGCGAAGAATGGCCGACAGTTTGAGGGATAAGTTTGATCATCTGGCTTACACGAGGAAACCAACCGGAGATAAACAAATTCCACCCAAACTGCGCCGTGCAAAACGAAAATATCGTGATATTCAAGCCAAAGCACAGGCCACTGTGATTGGAAACAACGATGAGAACCTTGCACTGTCCGCGAAAGAAATGGAAAATGCGAGAAAAACGTCTGTTGTTCTTGGTGAAAGTAGGAAAAGAAGATTAGCAGATAATCCCAGGCTACCATTGGCGAAACGGATGCAGGTAGATATCGCAAAACACATGGAAACTATGACGATGACCATACCAGATATCGCTGCATGTATGAAGAGCTCTGTGCAAAAAGGAGGAGGTGTTGTATCTATATCCACTGCTCAAGACTTGATTCGGAAAGAAACGGAAGCTGCAATGCGTAAAGTTTTTAAGGAGCTTGTACCTCAACGGAATAATTATATGAGTCCGGCAAGTGCGCCAGCATTGCTACCGAGTATAGGAGAGAGATTCCAATCCACTTCTGAACCAGGAAAGTGTTGAGAACAATCTGATAATGAGATGTAGGTGCGATGGGTTTGTAGTGGAGTTGGTAAAGAGAAAGATATGACTATAGATGAGTAAAATAATAAGCAGATACGTACAGCATCCTTTTGATGATTAATCCACGGTTATGAAATATGACCGTACGATTAAAACCGGACTTTAGGTAAGCGAGAAAGACAGACATTGAAATTGATGAGACCTTGGTCAACATGCTAATGGAGAGTGTTAAGAGCAGTCTACGACGACAGCACACCAGTTTCGGCGATTTAGCGGGGCTTATGCGTTTGCGCGCCATTATGACATGTACGTAGACGAGTTTCCGTGGGGAGTGGCGCACGTGTACGTAGCTGGCAGCATGTGGAACGTTGAATGGGCGTTTTAGGATGCTTATCGCCGTGGGAAGGGAGTGACAAGAGTAGAATGGTGCAGCAAGAACGGAAGTACTATGGTGAAGTAGAGGAATCGGAATGGATGTTACACGGTCAGCACCCGCAAGCCAGCATGGTAGCGCTCACTGAGATACTTTTTGGCGGCGTGAACGACTGATGGACGTGGGAGACATGAGAAGTGACGCGAAGCAATGATGCGGTGACTTAGCCCAGCGAGTCGAACCAGCGCTGTAATAGTGGCGCAAACAACTTTATGGCAGCGCCATGATTTCACGCTTGGACTCCCGACGTTGCGTGCATTTGCAGCCACGCACTACGTACCGTGGCAACAACTGCAACGCCAGGTGATGCGCACATCCAGCTCTGCCATTCCGTCCTCCCCCCTACCTCCCACCCATCTACACGCGCTCTTCAAATACCGCACCACGCTCCCACTCCTACCGGCCTTCCTACCACTGCTTACCCCTTCCCCGTCAGTCCCAAATTCCGTTATGTCTGCTCCCCAGCCGCTTCCAGATGTCCTGTCCTGTTTCTACCCTGGTGCCAATAACTCTGCCTCCGTGTGGCCGCCTCTTTTCTTGCCCCTCACTGGTGCCTTCTACGATGACCACACATTCAACTCCGCTTCTTCGCGTTCCAATGGCACCTTTGCGCACGTTATGTACTATCGAACAGCCACTGCAGCATCACGACAGCCCCGTTGCATTCACAATTTCATTGTTCGAGGCCTATGGATTTGGAAACAGCGGTTGCGCAATTTACGTAGTTCAAGACCATGCTGCTACCGCCTACTAGGAAAACGGGGTTCATCAATGTATGTATTGCATGTAAAGAAAACCATCAACCACATCCGCCACGTTTTCATACCTTGGACACTGACTGTATCTCACTATGCCCAATTGTACGTGTTCGGTAGTTTATTTAAGTGACAGAAAATCGCAATTTTATCAAACTTTCTTCCAGTATCAGCTGGCAGTATCGTTCGAAGTCTCCGGAAAGGAATTATAAGGCGTCTACACCCCATTTTGCAGACTGGCGGTAAACGGGATATACGTTCTCAAGTAAATAGTCCACTGCCACCATCTGTATAGACCTCTGCACCTGTTTTGCTTCGGTCGACTTCTTAGAGCTCTACAACTTCCCGTCTGCTATTCTCAGGTTGGCTGCGAATGCAATATCACCAATGATTGCGTACTTTGGTGGCGTGACCTCGTCAGACAATCATGGCCAGTAGAGAGCCGAAAACCCTTCAATCGTCGAGACTTACAATGAGTATGGGTAGTTGATCGTTGCGTGGATGATTTCCCCATAGTAGTTCCACACCAACAGATTCATAACCTGTGTATTCTGCGTATATCCTTCAAAGTAAGAGTTCTGGAGGTTAGAAGCATCGTAACTTGCTCAATGGAAACCCTCCCCATCAACGAAGCCAAATAAGCCCTTCAAGTACATAACTGCTTCTGGTTTTTACTGCTTTCGACGTTTTGCAGAATCCTGCCTCTCAATTACAGTTGGCCACTCAATAAGAGCTTTCGGTATGGTTCCTCCTTTACAGCTTTTAACATCAACATTAATTCGTATTTTAATCACGCACTCACGCTAGACAGCACGAGGTCGCATATTGGGCAAAGCGAGCACATAAAATCTGCCGTTCTCAAGTACCACAGTATTAATCTCAGAAGGTCTACTGATCCCAAACCTGTTTTTTGTCCGCACTTGTTAACATGCTTATAATATGGGAAATGATATTCACAAGTTTTAAGAACGTTGTAAAGTTGAGGAAGAAGATCATGGAAGAACTGCCATCTGTTGAAGTTCAAATAAAATATAAAATTGTCATCTTTACCACAGGATAGGATTTGATACCAGTCGGTGCCGAATTGAGCGTGGATACATTTTTTAAACCCGACTCGTTTCAAATGTTTCTTTTTTGAGATGCATTGGTGCCTGTTGAAGGGCATAAACTGTGTTCCAAACAGACATATTCATATTCCACCACATAAAACGGAGAAGAAAGAGCATAACAAACAGTTTTGAGTCAGTTCTCATCCCGTAAGATGTCGCAGTGCATGTAATTGAGGTTATTAATGTAGAAGAGCTGAGGAGACAGTAGCTAGATGGAGGTGGGTTTGGTCTAGTATTTGTAAAAAGAGAGTTGGCCACTTGTAACTTACTGGATATCAGCGTTTGTCATTCTGCACCGGGTACCAGAACCCCGCTGCAGAACGACAAACTTGCAGCGAGTGAAGTTTTTTTTTGCGATGTCCTATTGGATGCAAGCGTGTCACTCTCTCCGTTTTTCAATTCCTTGATACTCCCAGTTTTTGGAAACGAAGAAACATGGGTGTGAGCTGTGCAACAGTGGAAGCATCCGAGAAATCACAGTTGCACAGTTTCACAAACATGGAGCGAATCAGAGTGGCTAGAAACGCTCGTATTGTTGCCTGAAAGTGTAGAAACTGTGACCCGAAGCACATACCCTCCACACTTTCGCAATTGCTGTATGGTGCAATGGTAAGCAAGATTTGAGTAAGGAAACAAGCACTCATTCTCTCTTTACGCATAATTGATCATAGACTGACCCTAATATGGTGAATTCTTCTTTTCTCAAAGCACACATGGACTCAGACTTAGAGCTTATTGTCATTCTTGCCGTCGCAATAACCAACATTCTCTTTGTACTACACTAACCTCGACAGTCGCACAACCAGTCGTGCCGAATGTTAAAGTACACCAGACATGGCATACAACACCCCCTTTGTCATGAAACTTCATGGCAATCTCTTCTGAAAAACGGTGATGTCTCTCAGATTGTTGTGGCGCTATCGGTGCCTCGCTTCTTATTTTTTGGTGAAAGTTTTCCATCGTTTGACAAAAGAAGATGGGAAGTGCACAATGGTTCTCCATTTCACCATAGTACTTCTTCCCGTGGTCGAAAGCCTCTCCTAAACTCAGAGGATTTGTTGGGGCTTGCATTTTCGTACACACGAACGAAAGATGTGATGTACGAACTATGCAGAGCTTTTGGAATCAGGCCGAGTTCAGTATCGGAATGGTTAGATGACTCGTTGGAGATTCTGTGTGATTTGATGAGAGACCCAATCTACAAGGCGTTTCGAATCGTATGGCCAATTGTCGCCGAAATGGAAGAATCAACACAGCTGTTGCAGAAGTATCGACCATATGGGTATGCACTGCGGGTAGTGTTCGGTCTGACACACGGAGCGCGCTTCAAATGTGTTAGTTTTGACGATATGGATGCGCAGAATGCTTGTCATCAAGCGTTCACGCAGCAGGTTGAGGTAACGAACCTTCTTGTGTGGAACTTCAAGGGCGAGATAATCCACGCTGCGTTAAACGTTCCAGGAAGTTGGCCTGATAGAAAACTGGCCTATGTTTTAGGATTGTATTGGCCCTCTCTAAAAGACGATACGATCACACCTCCAGGTTATGCTATTTTTGGTGATAGAGCCTTTGTCAACAATACAGGGGTGACAAATGGGAAGGTTCTGCGAGCACGAAAGCTCAATGAGATGAAGACTATTCCCAAGTCTGACGAGTGCGCCGCAATCGAGTTGTTGCTCCCACGGTTATATCCGAGCGAGCGGCAGAGTGCAGAGTGGGGAGTTCGGGGGTTGCGTGCACCGTTTTGCAGCATGAGTACAACACTTCCATCTAACTCACGTAAACGATGCAGACTGCTCAGCCTGGCTTGTCACCTTTCTAACTATCTCACAAGAAAGGTTGGATACAATCAAATAAGGACTGCTTACGGCTCCTTCTGATAAAAATACAACGTAAAAGACCGGCAAACTGATACTGTACATATCCACCGCGCTGTTAATGATAACCCATACTTTCTCCTCCATGGAGAATGGCTTGCAGCCATGGTACAGGTGGGTGCAGTGGAAAATGAAACCATTGCAGCGAGTCGAGGCACAATCCAAGCCGGTTTTGGAGGGGCGTACGGTAGAATAAGCAGGTAGAGAAGCACAAAAGGTAAGCAGATGGGTAGTGTGACCACAATGGAGTTGGTGGAAGGCTGTGGACGCAAAGAACAAGTCGAGTTTGGGGTGTCTGCCAGACCCACAGTCGTATTTATGAGCTGTATATTATACCCATTGGTATTTCAGCGCTTGCTCTGTTCGGGAAAACGAAGGAGGACCAATAATCTCTCATATTTCTGAAGTGCAACGCCCTCAGGGAGGGATTCCTGGTACTTGATCGTTTTCCCGATACTATCGGTTGTGTAGTGTGTATATGAACTACGACCCACAATGGTGGGTATGGACACGTAGGACACGGTTTTGGGGTCAATTGGCGGTTGGCCACAGTAGTGGATGTTGCCACGAAATGTGGAGTATTTTAGTTGATTTTATTTATTATTTTCACACCCATTTCTGGGAAGCGAGTACTTAGTGCGACGGCGCACTGCCGTCGCACCAGTAAATCTTCCCCAACAAGGGACCCCAACCTGGGGAATTGGCTCTAGTTGTTACCGCTTGCGCGCGTGCTCTACTCCTCCTTGGAGGGAAACGCCGTAAACCACGGGACACCTAACCCCCTTGCACATCTAAAGAGGCCCATAATTGGGAGTATAATTGTTCCAATAACATTGGTGTTTCGCCCTGTATAGGGAGTCCTGTCCACCGGCATTGCCGTATTCGTTCGTCGCTCTCGCGACTCAGCCTCACCCACTCTTCCTCTTTTCCCTTCACTCTCCTCCTTTCCCCCTTTCAGGGTAGTACATCCCGCTACCCGCCGCCCTCCTGTGTGCACCCGCTCACAATCCCCCACTTACGTGGAAACATACCTCTACTGAGGATCACACCCCGCTCACGCGGATACCGATTCTTCGCCTTCACCTCCCTGCGCAAGTCGCGACAGGTGTCCCTGGTCTTACAAACCGGCTTCGACGTGACACCTCTGGGAGGGCTCTACCCAACTGCGTTCACCTCGTGAGAGGACAATCCCGAACGTCTTTCGGTGTTTTTCCCCTTTGGGGAATTGCACCACAATTTCGAACGGAGAGTCGTCCCAACTGCCTCAAGTGTCACCTTTTTGCCAGTGAGACAGCTCATACAAAGGTTGTTACATGATTTGTTGAGTTCGTTTTATTGCGGCCTCAACAGAATCGATAAAATTGTCTTTTGTGACCAAAGACTCTCAATTCTTAAAAGTGCTCTCAGCAAGAATGCGAATAGAACATGATATTTCCTAAATGGTTTCGTTCATTTTAATGCGCCGTAGTTTTCGAAAAGACTCTTGGCATATAGGTTGAATCGAGTATGGGTTGTTAGTACGTCTATCGTTTTATATCTCTGCCTGAGCTTCAAACTCACGCTTTGTGTTCTGATTTCATTCCATCTTCAGTTTGCTATTGTACATCGTAGCATAAATCTTCGCGAGAGTTTTATTTTGACTTCGATTGGCTGAACGTTTTGATAAAGGACATGTTAAGCCACCAGTGAGTTTTGCTCTGTAAATTAACTTATTGTACTCAATCCTCAGACTTGAAACAGTTCTACAAGGTTTGTCATTCCACTTGGCGTATTCATCATATGGTACGTTCACTTTGGCCCATCTCTTCTGATCAATTGGTTTCACTTCTTCTACAATATCAAGCCTTTTCTGTTTGTTATGAACGCTGTAGTTTTTTGCTCCATATTGTCTTCCATGACCTGACTCTTCTGCGTCGCTACATGAATCCTCGTGTTGGTCTGTGTGGTTGAAATTGGAGAAGTGACGTTTTTGAGATGGTGCGGATACCACAAAATTTGTAATTGAAATACGAGAGCGTTGCATATTGTGTTTAATGCGAATGTATTTTGCGAAAGACGTCGGTGTTATGTAGAATGTCATTTATGACAAACCAAAACAGTTGAGTACCTAAGCAGAAAGGTGGCCGGAACGATGCAGCTGTTCGTATTATGAATACTGACAAGTGCACATGAAAAGAAACCTTGCACTTACGTGTAACTTTTAAGCTGTGTGGTTTCTAAGCAAGGGAATGTGGCTACTGCTGACGTCTGGGAAAACTGTGAAACTGTGATTTCTCGGATCCTCCCAGTGTGGAAGAGGTGCCGCGGTTGGAAGCAATGCATATGCAAAGCCGTAGGAATACGGTTGTGGCGCGCAAAGAGTGGGATTGTGTGATATTACAGGGTGTTCTATAGCATGCCCCCAGCAGGGTGGACGCGAATGAGAGTTTTTTCACGACGACAAACAGGCCAGTGCGGTTAACAGATAGACATAACCTGTTACACACTCTTGCAAGACGTCAGCTTATAATGTGGTCTGCCATGGACAAGTAGAAACCCAGAATTGTGGAATGGGCACGTCTCATGCTTTATCACTGACCCGGAGTTTGGAGCTTTTGATGTCTTAGTGCAGAAGATGTAGTCGCATACGCCGAACGCGTGCTTTATATGAATTGTAATATGTCGTGATTGATTGGATTATACGCCACTCATACAGCGCGGATCAGAGAACGTTGGTGAGATGGCCCCTCGACAAGGCGGAAAACTTGACAAGGTTGAACGCCATATTATTGAAGGGTTATGATGCAACACGGTGGGACCAAGACTATGAAAGCACAAGGGAAGGTTCTCCCAGGGGTATCTAACGTTCCTTCAGACTTGCATATCGAAAGGCGGAAAACCCTTCCCGTGAGATGCGGAGAGGACACGTACGTGAAGAACACAAGCAACGTCACGGCTGCTGCAAGGAGCTCAGCACGCAAACGAGGAAACTGCATCTGGATAACCTGTATGTCAAGAGAGAGAGTTGCGGAAACTGGAAACCGATTTCTGACAGATACTCGTGCCTTGCGGAAGCAGCAGAAGTGTCCACGAGATTGACATGCGATGAATGAAAACTCTCGTTACCCATGGAATGACAATTATGCGTTGTACAGCAGCCAATCAGTTCCGACCGTTTAAACACTTATACAACAAAGCACATTCGATCCGTCTCCGGTGTTGTCACGGCGCGCCTTTACCGAGAAGTACAAGCACGGCGATTGTGCGCCCGTGACAGGCGTGCTTCTTATACAGGCGCTCCTTTAACGTCTCGAGCTACATCACGGGATGGCGAACTTTGTCACCTGCCCCGCCCCGCCTGAATGTGCACCTGTAAGGTGTACATCCCGACGAAGGTGTCTCGCCGAAATTGCCAAGCGCTGCAATGCTACCACGGCATGCACCGCAACGCTCCTCGCAAGGATCTTCATGTCGCCCTTCAATAGTCTATTCATCCTCACTTCGGCTCTCTCGTTCATGTCCGGCCTCCAGCATGTCGAGTACTAATCACGTGCATGACTGGTCGTCGTTTCAAGCAATCGTTCGCCGCATAGCCTCTGTCCAACCCCTCTGGTTTTCACTTGTCTCACTTTCCTGCTACAAAACGAACACTTTCTCTCCTCCAAGCTTTATCCATTCATCGACACCCACGTTTTCGTTTCTTGATTGCTCAGTCAGTATGTTCCACAAGTCTGCTTAAAATAAAATACCTGGATGCCTAATGGATGATCTGGCCGAGTGAGGCGCACTTCTCGACTGAATGGGCAGAAGAGTTTTCCTGGAAACATTTACACCTTGGACAAACTATCCAATCTGATCCCAAATGAGACATACCTTTGTCAAAACGTTAATTCCAGATTTTCACACTTTCTGAGGTACCCGTACCTTCACATTCACTAGCTTCAGTGGTCATTCAAAGCAAACTTTGGCAGCAGCTTCTGCCCTACTAGCACCATCGATACTCTCTGGTTTCACAAAATGAAACAAGTATGAGATAATTCATATTCGCGATACCCTGTACGACGTTATTTGAGAACAGAACTCTTATATATCTGCCTTTTAATTCTGCGTATTTGCGTTTTCAGGAGACGCCCAGTGTTCCAGTGTTTCCTACAGTTTGGCGCGTAATTTCATTAATAGCGAAGGGATGGCTAGCCTCCTAACCTACAAGGGGGAGACTGCAGAAAGGGCCTTAGGCCCTTTCTACAGATGGACATGGACATGCGTTTTCGGCACTGCACCAGGAAAAGCACTAAAAATAATTCATGTTTACAAAGCGAAGAATTAAAAACAAATCTGATAGAACTATTCTGAAGTGTCTCTTCTGTGGGGTCGCTCAAAAGCGACCCCAAAACCGTGAACAATGGACAAGATAGATTTCTGTCCATGTCCATATGTAGAAAGGGCCTTAGGCAAATCTAACTGGACAAAGGTATGGCTTTCGATGACGAAGGGGCGCTGTTCGGAAACGGGATCGCAAAGTGCGCCAATTATTGGAAAAAGAAATGTGATTGGTATCTTAGGTTATCTATCAGTAACCCAAGAAACCAATCACATCGTGCATTCGAGCACAAATGTAGGCGTGTCTTTAAGAACTGTACTCGCTGTAGGTGCACATAAAGGAGTTGAGGGGCGTTAAGTTCCAACTGCTTTTTTGATACCGTTCCACAAGTTGTTGTTCCTCTCGAAAGCTTCAGTACTTGCGAATGTTTGAATCGGGAAGAACTCTGCCGCCGGCTTGCGCTTCATTATGTACTTTATCTCTATGACATCGGCCCACGTACGTCTCACTGTAGTCAAGCACTGAACAACTTGTACCGTCCTCTAAACCCGCAACTGCATACAGACGGAAAACGGGAGGTGGAGTTGGTCTTCCAAATTCCTTGATCCTGCGTGGACTCCCCAAAAAGTGTATCTCACATAGCCTCCACCGACTTAAAACTCATTGGTTACCGTAGCCTTACTGCACGAAAACCACATATCTATAAACTTTGTTGTATACTCTGCTATTGGTCACGGGCAAGGGCAATTCACCACACTTGTAGTGAGAGATAGCCGGCGATTGCTTTAAAAAAGGATGCTATCTTAGGGCGACCCCACTCAGGCCTCCGCAACGTATACCGCCCACGTTGCGTTGTCATTTGGAGTTTCAGCAACCCCACTGTATCTCCGTAACATCAAAAACGGCCACAAAATTTTTGCGGCGACGCTATCGAAACAATTTTTGGGGAGGTCTCCGTATCCACCACAAACGTCGTCGCCCTCTGCCCAGCGTGTCTATCGTGCGACGCATAACGCTCATCGCGGAGCTGACCCCGCGCTTCACATTGCGCTCCTTCCACCGCGCTCAAAGCGCCCAAACCGTCGCGCATTCCGGGCACTTCCCACCAACCTCCTCGCGCGCTTTAAACCACTCTTGCTTCGGGCGCGCCCTTTGCCGCGCGGTGGGCACGGTGGCGGCGCAGCTACGGCAACGCTTGCCGCACGCCCACCACTGCGTTCTTTGTGACCACGCCCACGGCCGTGTTCTCCGTCAGCACGCCGCTGCTTTTACCACCAAACTGACGCCATAGCCGACAACACACATGTAACCACGCAAACAACAAGCACCAAATAACATATTTGCCGCTCTCGCGCTCTTTCGTCATCATGCATTTTGCTCGAGGCGCGACTACCCCAAAACCTCCTCCGACTCACCGTTGCGTGCATGACAATTTTTCACACTCACTTCCACCTATTCTGCTGCATTTGTTGCGTTCCGGCAATTGCAGCTGGCTTCTTGCCTACCGCAGCCTTTCTATGTGCAAACGCGTCGTCGACGACAAACTTGGCACAATGGTTAGGCTTCTACAGCAATAGTTGTCGAAACTACCCAATCTCATTCACCTTTAGCTCATCTTGCAAGCTATCATCGCAACTCCTGCTTTGTTTCTTCCGTATACTCACGACTTTACCACCGCCTTCACCCTGTCGTTCATAATTCTCTTCAATATCCAGCCTTGCGACGCCCTCGCCAGCACCCTGGCGACGTAGCCAAAATCCAGCACCCTGGCGACGTAGCCAAAATGAGGCGAACGCCATAAGGTGGGAACACAGAATCGCGCAATGGCCGGATACCGACAACCTCACACTAACAATACTCTCAACGGTCATTTTTGTATCTTTGCTTCAACGGCAAGAACTCTGACAGAAATAACCGTTCACATTTCCTGCGATCTATTCGTTTTGTTTAAATGTGGAGTAACCTAAAGTTGTCTTCGGTGCCGCACTGTTTCTCTTCGGCCGCCCTTGAACTCTCTCGCACACTATCGAATGAGTTTGTGCCTTTCACTGTCTGCGATACTAATTTCTATGCTGCTGAGAGTGGCAATCTTGGTTAAGAAGAGAGAGTGTCGGCTTCGAAATTGTGTTTCACGGAAAAGCTGCTGTTGGACTGTGTCATTCTTCGGATCGAGGTTGGGTCTGTGTCCTCTTTCGAGATTGTCGTGATGAACCCAACAGAAAACACACCGAGTGTAAATGATGGAATCGCACAGGAACGCGAGCTAAGACGAAAGGAGAAGGTCGGTAAGAGTTTAGTGTGGAATGAGAAGGAAAATTCCGCATTGTCTCATGCAGCGCAGAAGGCTTTGCTAGATCCTACTACCGGATCGAGCATGAACAACGCAGAAAAAGCA
The DNA here is from genome assembly GCA_003194525.1 of Gracilariopsis chorda. NCBI lineage: Eukaryota > Rhodophyta > Florideophyceae > Gracilariales > Gracilariaceae > Gracilariopsis > Gracilariopsis chorda. The sequence goes on from NBIV01000211.1 coordinate 47,048, forward strand.
AGACGAATCAGAGCCGCGTTCATCAAGGATCCATTACGTCCGAAAGAAGCCTGCACTACCGACGATAAGGGCGACCTGGATCATCGCAGATGGGATGGACGATCTGCGCGAGCAGTGCTGGGACAATGGGAGATAATAAGGAGGGAGTGCACGAAGTATCATGCTTGCGTAAAGCGAATTGGGCGTGCGCAACTTACAGGAAACCCCAGCGAAGAGGATCAACTACGTTGCGCGTCGCTTCTCTACAGTGACGGAAGCAGAGCTATGTCGCACTTGTATGATTGCATCCGTAACAAGGACTACCACGTTAAGAAACCGTTTAGGTTCATGAGTGCGTACAAGGTTCTCTCAGGTTCAGAAACTATGCTGGAGGCTTTTGTGGTGACGGAAGAGGGAGCATCCAAAGTATTACGACCGGAAGGGGTCAAGACGGCTAAGAAGCGCAAAGCAGAAGAGATTGCCAAAGCATTGAATAGTAAAGAAGAAGATGTAGGTCAAAGTGTGAAGCGAATTCAGCAGATGATTGAAGAGAATATAAAGTCGAGGAAGGCGACCACGCAGCTCAAGCTACAGTACGAAAGAGAAAGAATGGAGTGGGACATGGCGAAGACATTACTTGGACCTGGTTCAGATGCAACCTCAGAAGAACGTAGAACTATTTCCGGCTTACTAAAGCGCCGCTTAATGAACCGGCTTCTGGCACCAGGAGAGAAGAACATTGTCCCACAACAACGGAGGGGGGAAGTAGACGACGAAGCTCGGGCTGATGCAAACTGTGCTAGTACATTACTTCAAATATCGGCAGTATCTGTTAACAGTGAGCATGGCTGTGGTGCACAGAATGAAGATAGTGACATCGGTCATGGTGCGGGATGAAAGTCAAAGTGTCTCAATAAAAGTTTACTACGGCAAATCATCAAATGTCTCCATGCGCGTTCCATATGTTCTGAATCAGCGCATTGAGGAGACGGTTATGATCTGCAACACTGTCAAGGTCATCAACTGTTTCGCGCCACAAGTCGGCTTGCCTGTAGGTGCAGTGGGAAGTTTCATAGTTCGACAATGTAGGTGGCAAGGACTGTAGTTCTGCGTCAGGAATTCGAAACTTTGCGGTCCCTTCATAACCCCTTTCTTTCACAATCATATTGTGTAAAATGGCGCAGCACATTACGACGTCATTCATTTCTTGAAGGTGATGCAACCTGCAAGGGCGGGAAAGAATCTCAAATTGAGCGTCAAGAACGCCATACAAGCGCTCAACAGCCTTGCGTGCACTCGAATGTGACGCGGTGTACAACCTTGATTTCGCATTTGTGGGGTTGGGGTGTGGCTTGGCAAAAATGCGAAAGCTTGGATAGATTCCATCCGCTAAGAAATAGAACCAATCAATCACCATTCCACCTACAACATAATTGGGCTTCACTGTTGGCCATTGTCTTGTCTTGATATCATTAAACAGGGGGCTTTGATCAAATGTCGTCCTATCGTTGCGAGCACCAGGAACGCCATACAGAATGTGCCATATCCATAGTTTGTCGTCCGTTACAGTTTCCATACGCACACACGGTCTCCCCTCTTTTCCAATAAACTGACCCTGCAATCCCACAGGACACCTTGCCCACTCCCAAGAAGAACAATCAACACAACCGATACATCCAGGAAATCCCAGTTTTGCATACTGCTTTTCAATATTGAGTAGTTCTGCGTGTGTTGGTCGACGGATATATTCCTCAAAGTGCTGCACTATAGCCTTGGAGAAGTGCTTTAGAATTTTTAATAATGTAGTTTCAGACAACCGAAAGTAGTCTACCAAAGTATCTGCGGTAGCTCCAGAGCTGAGTTGTCGCAAAGCTGCGCATAATTTTTGATCAGTTGAAGCGCCATTAACGTGACAGCAATCTGACAGTTCATTGAAAAAAGACTCGTTTTGAAGTAGCCGCGTTCTTATAGATTCGTATATTGTCCTCGTGACACTGAATCTTCTTTCAAATTCTGCCGTTAAGAAAACAGAAGGAGCTAATGAAACACGACAAAAGTAGTCTTGATCAAGACGACGTTTGCCGCTTTCTCGCCCAATATCTCGATTTGGCTGCTTACCAGGTTTGGATCCACCTTGTTTGGCTTTTTTTTTACGACTTGTCACTAGCTGTGTCACAAGAAGCAAAAGAGAGTCAATCACATCATCGTTTGATGAGTCCGATGAGGTAGACATAGCTGCAGTGGTGGTCGGGCGTACAAGACAGTGATCCCGATCACGCTGTTCTTTGCGTTAGGGAGCTTTCATTGAAACTGCATGTCGTAAAGAAACGCTTCAATTTCTTGCTGTTTAGGGAACCAATCTTTGTACGCCACGTTTCAATGTTTTTTACAGGTTGGCGTGAACGAGTGGGTTCGCCCTTAAAGCAAACGCCGGATACCTTTTTAGTATCCGGCTCTATGCACAGTAGCCCCAGGTGAACCTCCAACGGCTATTCGATAATTACCGGAAGCGTTTCCAGGATTTCTCGACGGAGAAATGGATCCCGAAAAACGGAATACTGTAAAGGCTGACTAGTTTATCGCTCATTTGCTTGAATCTTCCGGTTTTATTCGGCTTTCTGTTGAGTGTCCGACTTCTTCGATCTCAGGTGAAGTGGAATGAGCAGGATATCGAGTCTCTTAAAAAAAAGTAGCGAATTCAGAGATCTTGCTCGTATATTCAGACAGGAAGAACGTGATTGCGGAAATTGGGCGCATGGCGGGGACCGCTTGGGTGGAGTGATGATGCCTATTGATGTGCTTTCAACGTCAGATGCTCCTTCTTGCAACTGAATTGCTGCATAAGGACACTGGTGCTTTGTTGACTATGCAGTCGTGTTTGTACAACCCGTAGCGGTCCATTTCGCTATGAGCTCGGCAGTTGGATGGAGGAGAGATACGTAAGAGAGAGACAAGGGGTCATTCACCCTACCGTTGGTAACAAAGGTTGCATTCGAGCTTTTGAAGTTTTACCGGTGGATTCTTAAGTTAAGTTCACAACTTGTTCCGTAGCAGTTCATTGCATGCACTTGTACCCTGCAGATACGGGTTTGCAGAAGTGTAAATGATCGTGTGCACAAAGAGCCGTTATCCAAAGGGCGAGATATCTAATGGAGTCGGATTGATAGCTTCACACCAGGTGCGCTAAAATTCTACGATAATATCACATGACGTGACCTCGTTTTTGCCCGACGCCGTAGGTACAGTGTAGTCTACCTGTAAGACCAGATCAGTTCGAACCCGCCGAATAATAATATTATCGGTAAGCATATTATGCTTACGGTTTCCAAGAGAATCAGGTGGCCAAACTTTGCGTGCAAGCACGGGTGCTTGAACATAGATATCTTGGATTGATCAAAGCCTGAGAAATGTTAAATACCGCACAAGCAATAAACTGCGGCGAAATATCAAATATAAACCTCTATCTCGATGTGGGTTGATAAGTTAAGTTCGGCGTTCTGGTCTAAAAATGCGAAGAGACCAACTGAATGTACGTAAAGATGTCGATCTCAAGAGTGCGCCTCCACCAGCAAGACAGAACTCTTTCCCCGGTGGAAACGACGGAAAAAACGGAGCCACAACTGCGGCTGTGAGCACAGCCATACAATGTCTAGATACGGTAGCCACGACTACACAAGTTTCGGTGAACCCGCTGATAATGGTTGTGTTCTCTCTAGGAGAATGCTCAAGACAAAACAAGAAATTGCAAGGGGGAAGACACCTATCATATCGGCCGCAGACACGCATAGGCCCGCTATCGTACAGTACAAAAAAGCGCTCTCGTTCAGCAGTATTAGGATATTGAGGAAAACGAAATCAGATGCGGAATGTCACACGGTAATAAAAACACCACGATACTCATATCCACCACCAAAGCCTGGAGTCTTTAAACTGGTTATTCACACGTCTCACGGCCTTGACCTCAATTAAATGGTTTGTCTCCAACCTGCAAGTTTGCCAACTGTATGCTACACTGTGGTCTCTTGTGTACGTTAACTCTAAACTGGGAACTGCGAATCTTCGGAATCCCGGATTACGAGAAACCACAGGCAAAGGGCTACCAGAATGAATTCTGGTACCGTGTACCAAATGAGAGTTACACGGAAGTGCAACCCACTCCCTCGGCACGCACTTGGGAGTATCCGCTACAAGAACAGATGAAAATCTATGAGCTGCTATGTTGAACCGAGTGGTTGGGAACAGCAAGTCTGTGCAAACAACGGCATGATCTATAACTTATAATTTGCAAGAAGAAAGAGATGGAAGATTTTCGCTTACGCTTTCGTTGCAAGTTACCAAGGGTAACTTTTGTAGTGGGGAGATGCCTTGAATCACACACAAAAAAGCACAGTTCGAACACTTCTAGGCACCATTATACGAGCGTTTCTCGACTTCCCATTCGCCGTTGGCCAGAGTACGAACTACAAATTCTCCGAGTCGCCTAACGTAACAGGTTAGATTGCTAGCCTTCGTCGGTAACCCTTACCTTCGGCACCTATGGTATGCCTGGGCCTGTGGGGTAAACGGCTACATTACCCTTCGCAGTTTGGTCTCTGCAACTAACAAGGGGCAACAGTTTTACGCCATGGGATAGGTTCCCGTCCTTGTAATGACATGAGGTGCAGTATACGTCAAGGGTGGCATCACCTTCACGCACAGCTCTATACTTTGATAAATTGGATCCACTAACACACCGGGGACACCATACAACGTCAGCAAGGAGAAGCAGAGCAAGAATAAATAGATACCGATACCCCCAGCCAAGTGCGCTCCATGACCCTTTGCTGCCTCACGACAGATGTATCATTAACTGCTTGCCGTGTGTGTTTTAACGCCGAATATATTCCAGACACCAGCGTCGTCTGCTTGGCCGATACGTAAACCGGTTTACTGCGACGTTTCCTGCATGCATCAGCTCTCTCTTCGATGGAGACGATGCAGTGTGATTAACTTCAAAGATAAGAGCAATAAGCCCAAAATTCTTGACAGAACCCGAGCCCTCCAGGGTCCGGATCTGCTTTTGTTCTTCTTGATAGTGAAGTCCACAACTACTACTCCGACAGCACTTTTCCAAGGAAACTCGACAGATAACAACGCTAGGCTTTGAAAATACACTCGTGTGCTTAGTCTTCTTGGGAGTGGAAAGCGTCCTCAACCATTTCTAACTAACCGCGTCACTGACTATTCCTTTGGATCGTTGATTTGAATCACCATACACGAACGCAATCTGAAGTTCTTCTTGCTCTTTCTGCTCTCTCTTTCCTCCGTCCTGATCTGCATATCTTCCTTCTTGGAAAACAAAAGCAGAGCTACTGTCATCATGCGTAACTGGCTAACATAGTTTGACGCACTAACTCCATGAACTGATATCTTCTTCAGAGATCAAAGTTCGCAAGACATACCATATTGCGGATTTAGTCGCTTTCCTTCGATTACGGCGTTGGGAGGTCGATGGTCTAGGATGTGATGATGAAAGAAAATTGTGCGGTGTCCGCTGGTGCTTTGTGAGCCTTTCCTGGCTGCAGTGGCAGTTCATCGCCCGTGAGTTCGCTTCGCAGCTCTAGAGGATCTTCGGAAATTATTGTTAATGCCCAACACGAGACTCAGCAAAAGCTTTTGTTTACCCAAAGTCAAAGGCTTGTCCAAAATCCTCTTCTGAAGCATGCTCCAGAATCAAATTACGAAGCGACTTTCAAAATACAGAAGTTCTTATTGCTTCGTGATAGCCGCAAGCAAATATATGCCGGTCTTTTATGCAGATCAAATCGAGTTTGGGGAGCTGAGTTCGCGATACTATTCTTCTCGTGTGACTGGCGTTAGATGATCATGAAAGGTGAAAGTTCGATAACGATAGCCCTAGGCAATGTTTCGTTTGGAGCGCATCGACCGTCGAAATGCAGTGCTTCCTCACCTAACGAACTGTTCACTCATTTAAGTATTTGGAATTGTCGCAACAAACTATCTGTTCGGGATTTGCCATGACGGTCCAGAAATTGAGATTTCAGCGTTGCCAGCAATAACCACAAGATGATGAAGATTCTCGAGTTTGTATTGTCTCGAGAAGAACGGCGAAATCACTGCGCTTCCTCATTTCTGCGGTACGAGATACGATCGCAGTGCTTGAAACATCTGCTTCAAGATGGAAACATGCAGCGGCGAGATTGGTTACCGCGGGTGCGACATTCGACGGTTCGGAGTATTCTGCTGCGAATTGCAGCTCTTGATGCTGTTTGACGAATTTTGACGATTTCATTGCTGTCAGCGGCAGGCTTGGACACACGGTTCCGTGCTTGTTTCGGAGGCAGGAGCTCATGTTCTCAGATAATGTGATTGTCGGCGTGCTACCTAACAAGATGCGAGCGCAGCTTCGGCATTGTGAGCACAGTCGGATCGTTCCAAAGGGAGCACGCTCTAATCGTCGCTTTAGATTGAAGGCCGTTTATGTTTCGACGGACTACGTGTGAAGGTGATTGGAATTGTGTGGCGCTGAAGCTGAGAAAGATGTTTGTTGAGGTGAGGCGAGCAGTCTTCTCTGAATACGATTACTCGGGAAACGCATATGTTTTGGGGTGTTTTCTGCGCGGCAGCCGTCTTCTACACGGTTCTGTCGAGAGTGCGGACAGAGGAGTCAAACGGGTTATAGAGCTTTTCGATATGCGCGGAAGGGATGAGGGGTATTGAGGTAAAGTTAGAAGGGCCAAGCGTTCATATTTGCAATGAGCTAGCCGTTGATGCGTTTGGCACCTTGCTGAGGTGAAATTCACTTGGAGCACACACATTCACCTGGTGAATGTGTGTGCCCCAAGCAAGGTAACCCTTTACCTTTGTAACCAACGGGACGGACATGAGGCGTTTAAATTTTGCAGCTTGAGAAATACCCACTGATCAACGTTGCGCGACAGCTGTGCGAGGGTGCAGTATGATGAGTCACGAGAGCACGTGCATCTGTGGAGAAGAAACGCCTCCGTTGCAGATACTGGCCTTAAAGAAATGGCCCATATCCAACGCGCAGCTTCAGGGTTTTTAGATGATTCACAACGACTTCGTGTAATTTCTGTCTCCACTTCTGGTAACATCGCAAGTTACCTTCCCGCGTCATGATGCTTTGACCGTGAAGCGCTGGCTTGTGGACCACGCGTACAACGATTCCCGTCAAGCAACGTGTGAGACGTGCGCCGCGACCATAGACGGATCGAGTTCTTGCCACGTGTACCTCGTGTCAAAATGCCAATGCACACCACGAATCAACGCGTGTCAAGACGAACCAAATATCAAAATATCAACTGCGCGCCATGTCCGCTTGGCACTGCGATGAGCACAGCGCCACCAATCCATTGCCAACCACCACGCCTTCTTCCCGGAACGCCTCCGTTCATCACTTGACACCCGCGCATCCGCCAGTGCTCCTGCTCTCGTTCTTCACCCTTCGACCTCCCTCCCGCTTCCCTTTCGCCTTTCTCCGTCCAACGCGTAGAGCCCGCCACCCCCCCCCCCATTCCAACCATGGGCGTTCTCAAAGACGCTATGGCCGCCGGCTCGCTCTCCGAGTTGATCGCTCTCGTACGTTATAAACGGAAAGCTGCCGCCGCGAACGCCCTTATGACCGCCGCCCTCGACCACAATTGGAAATATGCTTATACAGCCCTTTGCGCCGTCTCCCGGTCCTTTGCACTCGTCATCATGGAGCTCAGCACCGAGATGCGCCACCCCGTGTGCATTTTCTATCTCGTTCTGCGTGCCCTCGATACCATCGAGGATGACACTTCCGCAGATCCCGACCTTCGGCAACAGCTGTGTTCAAACTTTTGGAAACAACTCGATGTCAATCCTGCCCTTCCCGACGCCCAACCGTGGTCCTCCTCACAGTTCGGTACCGGAGCCGAAAAGCATCTTTGCCAAAACTTTCCGTCCGTCTTGCGTTGCTACCATTCCCTACACGTCAAGTATCAACGTATCATTCGCGATATAACCCGCCGCATGGGAAACGGAATGGCCGAACACATCCGAGACGTTGCGTGCGATTCCATCCGTGATTATGACTTGTATTGTCACTACGTTGCCGGTTTGGTTGGTTATGGTCTTTCAGACATTTTTGCCCAGTCTGCACTTGAAGACAAGTCGTTTGCAGAGCGAAAAGATCTCAGCAACTCTATGGGCTTGTTCTTGCAAAAGACGAACATTGTGCGCGACTATCTCGAAGACATTAATGAAGGACGAACGTTTTGGCCCCAAGAGATTTGGAGCAATTACGGTAACAGTCTTTCGGACTTTAAGGATCCCGCCAATCGAAAGTTTGCTCTTCCGTTGCTTAACCACATGGTCACAGATGCCTTGCGTCATGTTCCGCATTGTCTCGAGTATATGAGTCGTGTTCGCACCAACGACATCTTCAAATTTGTTGCCATTCCACAAGTGATGGCGATTGCCACCCTGGCCGAGTGCTACAATAATGGCAAAGTTTTCGAGGGTGTCGTCAAGATACGTCGCTCAAAGACTGCGCAACTGGTACTTCGTACCAAGAACATGGACTATGTGTACAAGGTTTTCTTCGACTACGCGCGCACCATCATGACTGCCGTTGAATCCCATGACCCCAACGCCGAAAAAACACGTCAGCTTCTAAACGAAGTAATGGACATCTGTGTCCCCCATGTCCCCTCCACACCCGATCTGATCATTCCCAATGTACTCAGCATTATTCTGTTTTGCGTTCTGAGCAGCTATGTACTGAAACGACGCCAAGAGCATTTCGATGGTGCCGTATTCACATGGCGATCTGCGGGGGGTATTATGGAACCGCGAGATATGCTTGCTGTTGCGGCATTGTTCTTGGTTTGTATATACATGTTTGGATTCTTTCTGCTGCCGTACATGCAAAAATTGCAGCGGGAAGAAGTTAGGAGAATGCAAACTTCTGCCCGTCTTGCGAGACGCCAAGAAAACATTGTTAGCTTGGAAGACTGAGCAATGGCTTATATAGCAAGTACAGAGCATTGTTTCACCTCCCTCCTGGTCTTGGATTATCTGAACGTCAATCGTCGTGCAGCTTTGAAACACTGCGGATCTTCTCTGACAAGTCATCACAATCATGCCAAGATTTGTACTCTGGTTTGTCTGGTCATTTTTGTTTCCACAAAGCTAATTTGTCTCGACAGTAGGGGCAGAACAGTTGCAGCATCGTACAAGGGTACTGAGATTTCAAGTTGGTTTCGTTCCGGTTCCACTAACTACGATGCTTCTTTACCCCAGACAACCAGCGTTATTTTCTCGTTTCGTTCCTTTTTGCGGACCGAAGGTTGCGTGGTACCTGTGCTGGGGACTAGGAGAGCTGTTACATTGGAGATTGTCTCATTCCGGATCTGCACGAAGCCGCCACGGGCTAGTTGTAGCATGTACCATTGCCATTTCTTTTCCGACGTTTTCCTATTGAAACGTATCCCGTAAATAGTTTGTCACCAGTTATCCACCTCGCTCCTGAATTCGTTGCCAACGCACTGCCTCATCGTACTTCAGTTGTCCTCCAAATATATCCAGAGCTGAGCCGATGGTTACGTCAACAAGTCCGCGTCCTTCTGACTTTGCCAGTTCTAAATCATGAAGAGTTCGAACACCTCCCGCATATGTTACTGGGACGGTTGCCCAAGATGACAGTTTTCGAACCAGTTCCAAATCGATACCACACTTCTTTCCCTCGACGTCAACTGCGTGAACCAAGATCTCATCACACATATCGCCAAGCCGCTCAAAATTTCTGGCATCCAGTTTGAAGTCCGTCCACTTTTGCCATCGATCTGTGCATACGTAATACTCATTATCTCGCATCCGACAGCTAACATCTAAGACAAGGCGATGCCTACCAACTGCTCGGATCATCTCGTCTACCCTTTCCCATACAATTGTTCCCTCCCGAAACACGTAAGAAGTTACTATCACGTGACTCGCACCAGCGTTGAGAAATCGGCCTGCTGTAGAGGGCTGGATTCCTCCACCTACATGCATGCCTCCCGGAAAGGCTTCGAGGGCTTCACATGCTGCTTTTTCGTTTCCAGGACCTAGCATTATTACGTGACCACCAGGAAGTCGATCACTGCGATATAAGGATGCAAACTGGGCAGGAGATACATCTGTTTCGAAATTAGTTTGAGGCCGTCCGTCATCTGTTAGTGTACTTCCGACAATCTGCTTGACGCGGCCTTGGTGAATGTCGATGCATGGGCGAAAGCGCATTATCCGCATGTGGAAACCCCGTCTTGGTTTCGACGATGTACAGCATCCCTGATAAGATCTCATTCTTACACGGGGCGAAAGAGATGGACTTGCAAAAGCCGACAAAGTTCCCATGTCTTTGGCGGAAAGTGATAGCAGCTGACCCAGAACACAGATTCTTTACACTTTTCTGGAAGACTTTAGGCACCTTTTCTCATACGCCATGAACTGAGAGAGTTAGTACATTGGCGACTTGAGCGAGAAGGTCGTGAACGAGACACATCTGCAAGAGCGAACCCAACCGAACAACTTCTCAGTAGCCAGGTCGCTTGGATTGGAGATTGAGAGGAAAGGCGTCCTTCATTGAAACCCCCGTAATCACTACCGTTTACCGTGACAGCGGCAATTCTTACAGCTTACGGGCCGGAAAACAAGGGATTGCATAATCCTAAAATACATCGCCAATACAGTACTGCTGTTACCGGCGCCCATAAATGTGAGACAAATCGACGAACGAGTGTATATCTATGGCAATTCTGAACCAAAATTTCTGAAAAATTACACGTGTCTGCCAGATGGTTTTTGTTGTGAGTTTCTATCAAAAAGTTCATTTAGTGACATTTTATTGGCTCTTTAGCAATAGTAAGCTATTTCCTTCATTACAGAACAGTTTTGTTTCTGTCACAGTTGTCTTGGTTCCTGACTGGTCCATAATATCTTGCCAATAACCCCGAAACCAGCCCACTCTTCGACCCAATGAATTCTTAACCAGTAGTCAAAACCAAGAGCTTTTTGGCAATATAACTCTTGTTGGAAGTCATTCTCTCGTTGCTAAAGCTTGCGGCAAGCCCAAGTGGAGCGTTCAATGTGATATCCTGATAGTTCACAGTTGCCCACAATGACAGCGCAAACCGTCGAGCAGCCCCTCGATCTCGTCCGTCTTTCTCTAGACGAAACAATCCGAGTGAAAATGCGAGGTGACCGGGAACTGCGAGGAAAGCTACATGTACGTTACTCATCTCACGCCAGTTCAGCCTTCGTCATCCTTCCTAACATGGGAGACCTTATGCGTTTCATCGCTTTCACAGGCATTTGACCAACACCTCAATATGATTCTCGGGGATGTAGAAGAGACGATCACAACTACGGACGTAGATCCAGAGACATTTGAAGAGCTCTTGAAGACGTCCAAACGTCACATTCCTATGCTATTCGTTCGCGGAGATTGTGTGATCCTTATTTCGCCGCCCTTGCGAACGTCCTGACAAGGATTGTTGATTTTCCATTCCTGGCTATTATTGAGATCTTGTTCCCTATTTCACTTGCTGAACAACTCTCCTCGCTATCCGAAGCTCTTCACGTCTTCCTTGCTCTATTTCCACAAATGAATCAACTCTTCTGGACGCATCACCAAACTTTGAACTCGGCTGACACAACGACCACGCCACCAAGTATCCAACTTTTCTCATACGCCGCTTGATAATCTTTCTACTGTTCTTGTCTACAACCTCGTTCAAACTAGCCTGCAACAGTGATTGTCCATAGAACAAACATCTGGACACCCAATCGCAACTCCCCCCGAGCACTAGCGCAACATCCTGCAAAATTGAAAAGGCCAGATGATTATCATCCGTTTCAGATATTGCTTGCACGCATGCCCAACAAGCCTGGTTCTCGGTCTTGTAGCGCGCATCGGAAGACAATACGGATGAATAATTCCACATTGTTCTTGCGGCATGAGAAGCATCTGAAAGACAATCGCCGTCGTGCAGTCGAAGTGTGAGACAGATAGAAGCAAGAACATCTATTACAGAGTTGATGACATAGGGAGAAGCGTTGAACTGCGGAATTTCAGGAGTAACCAGCAGATCAGACTTCTTTGGAAGAGGTGGTAGCGCAGCGGGCTCCGGGTATTGTTCATCCGCACATTCCGTATTTAGTGTAACTTGCTCCTCGATGCGGTGTCCCACGCACCACCAAGGGGTCCAGGGCTTGAGTGTTTCATGTAAATTGTGTTGTTTCATCTTTTCATGGAACTCGTCTACAATATGAGATGGGAGTCTAGACAGAATTTCGTCATACGATACTTCTCTTTCTTCCATATCTTCCACGAGCTCCTCCAAGACAGTTACCGTGTCTTCAGGCCGGGTCTCGAACGTGTTTTCCTTTCGTCTGTCGCCCTGCTTTTCAGTTTTTTGCAGGCTTCCACGTATGGCGAAGCCAGTTTTTGCGGCAGAATCGTCCAATGTATGCGTCCTTTGAGGCTTGTTCGGGGCATCCGGATCCTCCCCCTTCCCACGCTCTCTGTTGGGTGGAGATTCTGAACCACATGCTCGCTCCATAGCAGAGTGAAGAACAGTAAAAAGAGCATCTCTTCCTGCTTCGTCTAGAGAGTCTATAAGTTCCTCAAGCACATGTGGTTCATTGGAATTATTTTCATCCTCTGCTGATGGTTCTTCGCTCTGCCCTGTATCTGACGATTCAAAAGCATGGAGATCCGTCGTATCGAGAGCCTCCCATTCTGGAGCATTTCGCAAGTTATTCAACAACTTGTTAAAGCGAGTACGCTGATGCTCTGTCGGTTTTACACCCACTAAGGGACGGTTCGCTTCGTGAGCAAAGGCGTTCACACATGTTTCGGAATGGGCACGATAGCATTTCACGGAGCAGTAATACGCCTCACAACGAGGACATCTATACGGTGCTTCCTTTTTGCAATCACCAAGTATGCAAGAGGCGTCGGCCATGACATGACAAGGCTCGAGTTCTCCGGAAGTGAGGAAATCTTAATTCACGACCGTTCCCTTTGACAGGCAGGTGAAGTAAGGATTATGAGGTTTGAGCTATAATAATGGTTGGGGGTTGAATCCTTTTCCTATGGCAAAATGATGAAATGTCAAAACATTTGTAGTGCATAGAAATGAAAAACCAACGTTTTGTGCGACATCGCTGACGAGTGCTTTGGCATTACAGATACCGTTCCACAGGCTTTCGCGAGGCCGCGAAGTTGCGGGGGCAGAACTTCTAAGCAAATACTGTTGGAAAAAGGTGAAGCTAAGCTATTCAACGTCACGAGAGGACTTGGACTTCGACCAGCGCAGAACCAGCGAGCTCCAGAACGAGACGTTGTAGCAATGACAAGCTCTTAATTATGTCCGTCGGCTGTGATTCAGGTTGTGAGTGTACAGCAGTATCTTATTCTGTTTGCCAACCCAATAAGTTATCTAGAGAACGTTTCCTCCGCTCAGAGCAACCGAATCACTTCACGTGATCAAGAAGCAAACTTGCTTCACAAGTCCCAATGGCAAGGCGAGCGAACATCGCCTCCGTCATCAAAACCAGATATTTTGTCGTGGGTGATCAAGCGGAGGGTGACGTTAAATCAATTAATCCTTATTACAAGGGTAGTACTCGATCTGTGTATCCATAGTGCACGACGCTCTGACACTGCCAACTGCCTTCGATGGCACAATAAACAAAAGTACGGCCACTTTCTTGCCCCTCACTGGCTCGTAGAAAATGGAACGATGCGGTAAGCATCGAAAGTACAAGATCATGCCCTTCAAGACGACTTGCCGCGCATACCCTAAAGCGATATGCTTTCGCGCATAAATACCGCATATTCTAGCCTCGCAAGCCCCGACAGCGATCCCCGTCCTCCAGATCTGTTCGCAGCTTCTCCACCGAAATTCACAGCCGGAGCAACAAACATGGGCCGCAACAAATCACACTTCCGTACTAAGCACATCGAAGGTAGCACCGCACTAGGAGACTATGTGACCACAGTGCACCTCAAGTCCGAAGCCGGTGCCGAAGCATCCGTCCTAACCCTAGGGGCGCGAGTGTTGGATTTCCGCTTCTCACACGGCCCGAATCGCTTGTTGAGCTTCGACACACTCTCCGCCATAGAAGCCGATCCCGCCTGTGTGTGCGTTGCAATCGGTCGCGTTGCGAATCGCACGCGCGCGGGAAAACTCACTCGCTATCCGGAAATCGATGCGGCGGCTCATTTGCAGCTCAACGATGGTCCAAACCACATCCATGGCGGTGTTAACAACTTTAGTAAATGCCCGTTCACGATTCGAGAACAGACGGAGAACTCGGTTGAACTGTTCTTGTATTCGCCTGATGGGGGTCAGGGTTATCCCAGTAGCATGGAGTTTATCGTTCGTTATGAACTCACTGGTGATGCACAACTTGACGTCACTTTCATCACGAAGAACGTGGGCTCGCAATCAACGGTGTCCAACATCACGGTACGTTACGAGTCATTTTTCAGTCATGCATATGAGTATCAGCATTCATTCATACAATGCATGTGCAAAGTCACACGACGTTCTCTCCCCTCCCCCCACCCCCTGCCCCAAAAGAAAGGAAACAATAGCTAACCTTGAAGCTGTCTGTGTACACGATGTTGCCACCACTCATGATGCATGATATGTACGCACCATTTAACAAATGCAATGATGTTCACCGCTTGGGTATGTGCGGTTTGGCCACGTCACCAATGTGTTTCTCACGATACAGTTGCACCCGTACTTTGATCTGAGCGGAGAAGGTGGGAAAGTGAAAGATTCAGCGCTGAGCTACAAAATGCACGCGCCAAACTGCAGCAGGTACCTGGAGCTAGACGGCGAAAACATTCCGACCGGAACAATAGCGTCCGTAAAAGGCACGCGCTTCGACTTTACAGAAGAGCGTACAATCGACGACGGAGCCAGTCCGTTTAGCGGGTATGACAACTTCTTCGTGGCCAGTACTACTACGCCTCCGGAGGAGGTGATATCGTCGCTGGCAACGTTCAAGTACGAGCGCGGGGAATCGCACGGGGTGCAGTTGGAAGTGTTAAGCAATCAACCAGGATTCCAAATGTACACGGCCAACGGGTATGACGGCAGGGAAGAAGGAGGGTTTGAACAGTACGGAAGTGTGGCGATTGAACCGAGTCTTCTGATTGACGGCGGCAACCAGGAAAGTTTCCCCACGATTGAACTGGCGCAGGATGAATCGAGGATGCAGCGAATTGTGTACAAGTTGAGCGAGTGGTAATTTGGGGGGGTAGGAAATGAATATTGTGACATGACGGTAAGACTATACACATGAGCAAGACGTAAAAGTAGGCGATACAACAGAAGCAGATTGTATTTTTTTTTTTTTTCTGCTAGCTTTTGGATGGAGGTGACGAGGGTGGGGGGCGGTATGTTTGATGCACGAGGGGGTGTGGAAAGGCGCAGGTGTTTGCGTGTGGGTATGGTGGCTTTGTGCGCTATGAAGGGTGTGATGAGACAAAACGGTGTGGGTCATCTTTGCGAGCATCGTGTTGCTGTGGTTGTGGTTGTGGGGCAGAGGTGACAAAGACGGTATTAATAAGCTTTCCATAATGGCGAGAGGTATGAGAGAAAGAGCGCAAAGACGGATTTGAAGAGCGTGCAACGTAAAGGTGATCAACGGAGACGTGCGAAAAAAATGGACGCGAAGATCGATGTTGAGGATGATGTTTGGTGATTACAGACGGTGCATGTGGGGAAAGTGGGGCTACCTTGGGACTGATGTCATCCGGAAGCGGCTTCAAACAGCGGTGTTCAAGAAATGGAGGTAGTAGGGGAGGGTCTGTTGACAGGGATGAATTGAGGGTAGATTGATCGTAGGATGAGGTGGGAGATGATGGAGGATGCTCTGTGAGAGGTGTGGATACATCGAACTGAGGATCGACGGGAAGTATGGTTATCAAGTTGTTGTTGTTTCCGTGAGCGTCGGTTGTTGTGGGCAGGTTGGGGGCGCATTGCCAGGTGTTGTCGACAAAGTACTTGAACTGAAATTGACCGCAGGGAATGTAGACGAGTGCCATGTGATGTTGGCCGTTCTTACTCATGGGGGTTTTGAGCTTCCAGTCATCCCAGGCGCCCGCGACGAAGACGTGTCTGCCGCCAAAGCTCCAGTGAAACATGGTTGGCACGAGGTCGTCATCGCGGGGCTCCTCCTCTGGTTGAGCGTCGGTGGCGGCGGCGGGGTGCAGCGAGGAAGGATGCGGAACGACGTGGTCTGCGTTGCTGCCGCATGTGTGGAGGGAAGAGGATAGCAGCGCTGACGAATGCGCTGAACACGGCGCTGAGGAGGAGTGGCAGGAGCGAGTACAGGCGGAACAAACGGCGTGCAACGGTGCGTCGGTGGTGGTAGTGGCGGCGGCGGCGGCGGCGGCGGAGGCGGAGGCGGTTGGATTGGGGGGTGAGTCGAGGGCTAGAGGAGCGTAATGGCGGCTGGTGGTGGCGCCCATCGCGGCGCGACAAGCACTCATGCAAGCGCGACTGTGGGTGGGGGTGGGGGAGAGGGCGGATGCGGGATATGCGGAGAGCGGCGCACGACGAACGGCACTGCTTTTGCCATACGTGGTATCCAGCAGATATCTCTCTGCTCTACTCCACAAATCGGGCGGAGCCCGGAGGCTGCGGAGGCGCCAACGCGCGCCAACTGCAGACGCAGCGCCACCGCCACGCACGACGCCCATTGGCGCAAGTGCGGAAAGCATGTGCCGCGCGTCATATCCGCGCCCCCCCGCGCTGGCCACGTCGCCGCGCTGGCCACGTGGGGGCGGTCTTGCCCAACCGAAAGCCTGCGCCCCGCCACCGCGCGCGTGCGGAAAGCGCCGCCCTGGCCCCGCGCCACTGAGGCGCGCAGCGTTCTCCCTCGCGGCAGCCCCGCAGCTCGTCATGTTGGCCGCGGCGTTCGCGACGGCGTTCGGCGTGATCCGCCCGCCGCGCGCGTGGCGCACCGCCGCAGACTCGCTGCTGCTCGCCGCCCCGCCCGCAGTCGTCGCGAAGCGCGCACAGCCCCCTGTTCACGTCCTGTCCGAGGCGCAGCTTGACCGCGTGCAGCACATCTTGCAGCACAACTTCCGCACCCCCGCCCTTCTGGCACACGCGCTCACGCACCGTTCCGTCGTAAACGCCTCCACCTCGCGCAGCGCCTTCTACCAAGTGCGTCAGCAGCGCTTCGAGATCACCTCCAATAACGAACGACTTGAGCTCCTGGGCGATCGCGTTCTCGCCTTGATTGTCCTCGATTCGCTCTTTCATCGCGACCCGCATACCTCGGAAGGCCAACTCAGCGCTGTGTCGCATACACTTGTCGCCCGAAAAACAGTCCATCAATGCTGCGTCGCTCTCGGACTGGACGCCTTCTTACTTGAAGCCGACGCTCTGCGCGGTACAGCAGGCTCTCGCTACGGCGATTGCTTTGAGGTGCGTCACTGCCAGACTCCCCGATTCCCACTCCCTGTTTTGCTCACCTGTCTTTCGTGCATCACCCCCCCCACCCCCACCGCCGCGTATGAACAGGCATTGCTCGGCGCCCTCTTTCTGGACGGCGGGTACCAAGCTGCGCACAATTTTTATACCTCGCGTGTATTCCCGCTCTGCCAACATCAACTGAATCAAGCCCTGCTCAAACCCTGCCAGAAGCGATCACTCCAAGAGCATCTAGTCCGCTCCGGACTACCAGCGCCGCGAATGGGCACCCAATTAACTTATGTCACCACAAACCATGACCAATCCACCCGAGTTTTCACGCGCGCTATCAACTTATTCGGACGCCATGTCAGCCAGGGAAAGGCACCAAATATACAAGATGCTGACCAGACTGCCGCGCAGCTACTTCTCGATCGACTTCGTCGCTGCAAACCTGCCTCCACTACCTGCTTGCTTATTCGCTTGGCTCGACAGGCAAATGATCAATACTCGCTTGAAAAGCTGCAACAAGTTCGTGCCGCACAACTTGCTACGGGAGCTGCGTTGGATCAATGCTCTCCACAACCTTCATCTCCCTCATGACCCCTGCATATCGCTTGTCCGCGCTCAATAACAACCTCGCCTGCGCTTCCATCTTCATTGTTCTTTTCTGTTCTCTCGTTAATTCTTGTTCCTTTTCTCAACCGTATCGTCTTCTCATGCGTTCTTTCTCTTGTCCTTTCCCACCACACCACAGCACACCATCACTGCTTCCATACCGCGATATGTGCGCGCACAAATACACGAGCAAACTCACACCATGCCCACCAAACCATGTTTGTGCTCTATCGTCCACTGCCTTCAACTGAACATCAACATTGGTGTGTCCCTCAAAGTCCTACTCGCACAGCCATCTCGAGTAGCTTTTCTTCTACTCCACTTCCGTATCGCACCGCAAACGTGCTGAACCACAAGTCCTCCGTGTTTGACTTAATCAACAGCCCAACACGATATCTTGGACTGTTCACGCGACTCATCCTCGAGCTGCACGCTACCATGTCACAGTAAGTGCTCATCATCATGGGCCGCCTTTTGTAGACCACCATATGACCCGGTGTGGCACAGTTTTCCTCAGAGTCACACAACACACGCGCCCATCGATGTGTTCGGTACAACAACTGATCTTGCTGAAGATGTTGTAATAAACCCACATCAACACATCCGCCTGTTATCTCTTTCGGGGCTTGGGCCCATTGCTCGGGGCGCCGCGGTATTTGTTTGGCCCCTAGCATTCGTTTTAAGCTGCCTGTGTAGTTTTCTACGACGCACATGGCAGTACGGAGGGGAAGGTCCGTTAAAACAGGGCGGCATACCTCCTTGACGTCACAGTCGGAGCTCATTGAACAAAATGGATTCAGGGCCAAGCATTCACATCCAGACAAAGAACGGCAGAACGAAATGTGTCGCCCTGCTTCACTGAATCTTATGCATTTTCGTGGGCTCTTGCAGTCGTCGTTAGAGCGACAATCTTCACCGTTGCGACCTGATCCAGTGCTTGGTACTTGTTCACCATCCCAGATGGAAGGTAATACTCCTAGAATGTTGGCTGTTCTTGACGTGCATACATCAACATTCATGCCGCTGACATTGAGAGAAATACAAACTTCACCTTGTTCGCAATCTCCGGTTCGGTTACAAACAACAAACTCCTCGAATTTGTGAATGCAATGGCATGGCGCCCTGTTTTCGCACGGTCGTAGGTTCATGCTACCTGAAGCAGCACAGATGCGGGGTACCTTACAGTCTAGGTCTGCCACACATTGGTCAAAGTTCAGACCGTTGTGGAGTGATGTTTGCAGATGGGATCCAGAGAGCTTGGGAATGTCTGATGTCGCGTATGCTTTTGAAAGAATGCGCGAAGAGCCTATGAAGAACACGAACCACGAAATGATAAGTGCAAACATCTCTCAAATGCCGTAATGATGTGCATGTGCCGTTCAGAGCTTAACCTCGACTGTTATACTTTGATGAGTCTTGAAGGTTTTACCGACAAGAAACGCTACATGCTACGGGACAACAATATTCAAATCATGTAACAGTAATCTCGGATAGACTGGAAGCTGAACCTTTATCGAGGGCATTCTCTCATCGTATGAACTCTTCTCAAGTGTATCCCTTGGCAACAGGTGATTTCATCTCCGGTTTTTGCTACACGTAACCCTTTACCAACCGTAACAAATAGGATTGCCACCATGAAACTGTGGATACTGGATCGTGCTTCTCGACAAGTTATCTGTGTATTCTGTGTAAGATTGCTACCTGTCCTCCTGGGCATACTGTGTATAACACCGGACTCAAGAAAATAGAATGAAGTGGCCCTCTCCCCCTCCGCTCCTCACGCTCTTTAATGGTGACGTGTCTACCTTCGTACGTACGCCGTACAGAGAACAGAAGGTTGGCTTTCGTGCGTTGTGTTTCGGCGCCAAAATCTGGGATAGACGAGTGGAGGGGTGGGGGCTCGAACACTTTAATTAGTGCCACCCAGGAGCATGTGGCACACCTTGACGGAGGGATTTCAAGAGCAGCCGTTCCACACATCCGTAGCAGGCGTGCTCCTTCTAAGAATGTATAGCGCCCTTTGCTGCTCATTGATTTCATTTTACGCACTGAAAGGACCATTGCAACAACAATTTCTTACAAAGCATTCCGCTTTGAGTACGATCTAACAGCGAGTGGAGTGAGTGACGACGAAGTTCGCAATAGCACATCAGAAAGAGTGTTTCTGATATTATTGGTGCACACTCTTACTGTGAAAGGTGTGGAGGGTGTTCCCCCCGGCCGGTGGTGCTCAGGTCAGCACCGCCGGCCGCTCTTTATAGTCCTACAATTCTAATTAAAATGTATGTAATTAGGAGAGGTCTGCATTTGTAATCAAGAGAGTTGGACAAGATTACAAATGCAACTGACACTGAATTACAACAGCCGATAGTGCAGCCGTACAATTGCGTGTCCTCACACTTACACAGAACCTTTCGGGAAAAGACGTTTATGATCGCTGTATTGTAGAATGGTCAATATTCTTAGAGTGATAGGTAAACAAACCTCCTCCCGCGCTTCTGGAAGAGAGCTGACACGCAATAGAGCACGCATCTAGACGGACGCAGAATTGTTCTGGTCCACTGATTGGAACGTGCGTCACGAGCCACACGTTCCAACAGTATAAATAAAAGGCCCCCTTCTGTACCCCTTTGAATGAAGGGGGCAAGGAGAGAGAGAAACAGCTACATGGTAGCATCGCTCTGGGTGAACCGACACCCAGGGGATTATAGAGCCGTATATACAAAACATATCGATAACGGCCGCCGCCGAGCGCCCGATCAGCCTCAGCGCGAACGAATATAATCAAGAGTCTCACGAGTGCATCCCTGTGCCGCGCTACCCTGACGCCGGAGTCAACCCCCTCACCGCGGCGCCGCTCGTGCCCGCGGCGTCTACGCTGCAGGCCTAGGCGCTTCTACGCCGGATATCTGCCAGCGCGCCGCTTTACCTATAAGCCTTTCCCTACGACGCTGTGCCAAAGTTCTCTTTCTCCCCTCCCCTGTCGTGCGGCCGCGCTGCTTCAGAGTACTACCGCCCTAACGCTCCCCCTTCCCCCCCGCCCGGCGAAGCTCTACAAATCACCCCCCGCATCACTAAAGACGAAGAGCCGGCCCTTCCCCCCCCCTTCCGGCCCGGCATTAAGGGCAAGTGTGCGCCCGCTCTGCCACCTCCCCCACCCTCGTGGAAACCGAAAAAGAAGAGTATGCCCCCCCCCCCTCCCCCCCCCTCCCGCCCAGCATTAAGGGCAAGTGTGCGCCTGCTCTGCCACCTTCCTCCCCCGCGGACACTGACAAAGAAGAGTGGGCCCTCCCCCCTGCCCCCCGCACGCACTCTATCACAACCGGGTAAGAGCCGACCGTAAGACCTGAGTAAGGCCTCGCTACCGATTACCCCGTAAGGGAAGTTCGGCACATAAGAGGAGAGAAAAAAAGTCCCGAACAGGGCCTCCGCCGCTATTACCCCGGAAGGGAAGTTAGTTCTTGGCCGAGCTAAGATTCGCAAGCCGAATACCGGTTGGGAATCGACTGGGGACTTGAACTAAACCGGCGGGTTGCGCACTTGCCGTATAACCGGCTCCGCTGGGGTGAGTGTTGCGCTCGTTCGGGGACAGGGTGTCTCGTCGTTCGGCCCGGACCTTAGTAAGGACAAGAACTTTATACGGAGTACATCTCGCCGCGCAAGCAGCCGCAAGGATCTAGAGGGAGTGTATTGGTAAAGGCATATCTACTGGTCATTAACCATTCCCTGGACGATCCGTACGTTACACGCACCTTAGTCCTGGATTGCGCAGGACATAGACAGACAGCTGAAAGCGCACCTCACCGAGAGAGTCTAACTCGGAGCCAGGGGTCTGACCCTTAGGGTACCAGAGATAGTATCTCTTCTCAGTGGGCCCTGCTACTCAAAGAGTGGCAGAAGGATCCCTCGCCCGGTAGGGGACCGGTGAAGTATATAAACGATCTGCCCCTCTGGATAAGACTCGCGTCGAGAACACTCCGCGATGGACACAGAGCGAGAATACGACAATAAAAGAATACCCCGACTACAGGGGAGCGCCGACTACTACACTTGGCGCATCTACGTGAGGGATCTTATGCACTCATCGCAATCCCTTTTCGTCCTCACCGAACCTCGACCCACCGAGGGAAGCGCAGCAACCCGAAAGCGCTGGGACGATGCCGATCGCAAAGCACGCTCCGTGATCGTGCAAAACCTTGGAACACAACCGATTGTCGCTGTATCAGAACTCCTGGAAAGGGAGTACTGCTCCGCTTTGGAAGTGTGGACCAAACTAGAGGCCACATATAAGAAGGACAACATACAGTCAAAGTTGAACCTTCGCCAAAAGCTTAGCACCATGGCATATAAAGACGGTGAGGACATACAAAATCACCTCATTACCCTTGAAACCACTTTCTTAGAACTCGCACGCCTAGGCGACCCAGTGAAAGATAAGGAAAGGACCGCCACGTTACGTCGTTCCCTTCCAGAGTCACTGATGGCCATCACACTACTGGCTGGCGCTACAAATATGGAATACGACCAGGTGGTATCCCTAGTGCGATCAGAAATGGACCGTAGGGCTCATCGCCCAAACAACACTACGGCATCGAAACCAAACGACCGAACACACCCATACCCGGCCGCAAAGAACTCTTCACAAGGCAAAAGATAGCACACAAAGCCAAAGAAAAGAGGCGTAAAATGTTGGAACTGCGGGCGTATCGGTCACATTCGTTCCGAATGCTGGAGGAAAACCAACAACAAGTCCTCGGAAACCACTCAACACGGTAAAAACAAGAGCAATAACACAAACCGCTCGTGGGATTCAAACCGAAATGGGACTAACCAGCAAGGAAACCATGGACAGGATGCCAACCGCAACAACAACAACAACCACAACAAGCAAAACCAAAACCACCGCGGATTCGTAGCGATCGCCAACGCCAGCGTACATTCCGAGCAACGCACACCGACATGGTTGGACTCAGGAGCAAGTCACGTCTTCATCAAAGACAAGTCCCTGTTCTGGGAATATCACACAACCCCACCACAAACCGTGAATACTTGCGATAATACATCCGACAGCGTGGGACTTGGGAAAATAAAATTACCTTTCGGCGCAAACGGTGTGATGTTACCAGCAAAGCATACCCCAAGCTTCGACTCCAACCTAATCTCCCTCTCCACTCTGGCATCACAAGTAGACGTCGAATTTTTTACTGAGGCAGAAACCAGCTTCATTATAAAGCACAAGAGCACAGGAGAGGTATTCTTCACATCAAGGCCAAGACACGTACTCTACCCACTTCCCAACCCCTCACCCTCCCCTATGGCTCACATGGCAATGCGACAGATTGGTGACAACCCTCACGACTGGCATGAGAAACTCGGCCACCCTGGCCGAGACAAACTACTCAAGTGCGTTGAGACATCTCACGGGGTACCACGATTCTCAAGTGAGGAGGTACGCAACATCATATGCAACCCATGCATACAAGCCGGAACAAAACGGGCTCCACTGCAACAAATTGAAAAAACTGCGAGCAGGAACCTCGAACTCTCTCACACCGATCTCAGCGGACCCATCACGCCACCCTCGCTGCAAGGATCGCGATATATGCAAGTCCTTATCGACGACAGGACAAGGGCGAGTGCCATTTACTTCCTTAGTAAAAAGACACAATACTTCCAATCCATTCGTTGGTACAAGGCTCGCGCGGAAAACGAGGTGCCTCCGAGTCGAATGTACCGCGTTCGCCTTGATGGGGCGGGTGAGAATCGCTCCGATGACTTCGTCACATATGCGATGGAGAATGGCATCATCCTTGAATTCACCCCACCATATGCGCATCAATCAAATGGCGTCGCGGAGAAGACTATTCAAGATCTTTGGAAAGTTGCCCGCACCTTCCTGTTTGAGTCCAAGTTACCACAGGAACTCTGGGAAGAGGCAATCTCTCACGCAAACTATCTTAGAAATCGACTACCAAACCAACGGGTAGACATGAGAGTCCCGTACACCCTGTGGTTTGGTGAGAAGCCTGACTTCACCAACCTATTAAAGTTTGAACAGCCAGGACATGCGTTCATATACAGATCAGACACCGCACCGAATAAGAAGCTACTACCCCGGGCACTTCCTGGTAACTTTGTTGGTATACAAAGTCCCCGCACTATGTACAGGGTATACATCCCATCCACTGATAAAGTAATAAAGTGCCGCAAGGCAGACTTCAAAGTAAGCAAGGACAAACTACCATCCTTCAAAGACCTGATCGACTTCTCTTCCCTCCGAAGACAGCATGCCGAGGTGAACATGGATGAAGATTCCGAGGAACACCTCGATGCATCGCTGGCACACTTTCTCCTATCCTTCTCACGCTCCGAAGGTCTTAGGGATGACGGCAGAGTCCCAAAGAACTTCGACGAAGCGCGGAAGATGAGAGGATGGGCCGAAGCTATCGACAGGGAGTACAATGCCTTGGTAGAAAGAAGGACATGGAGTCTTGTAGACAGGAAGCCTGGGGTGAAACCTTTACCATTCCTTTGGAGGTTCATTGCCAAACTCCTTAGCGAAGACCCACCTCGTATTCTACCTAAGGCACGTTGCGTTGCACAGGGCGACATGCAACGCCCCTACATCGATTTTGACCCTGAGACCCTATACGCAGCGGTTGCGAGACTCGAAACCATCCGCATGGTCTTTGCAAAAGCCGCAGCACAAGGCTTGATCTTAGAGACCATGGATGTGAGCAACGCGTATCTCTATGGTGATCTAGATGAGCCTCTTACCATGGAGCAACCAACTAATTCCTCTGGATCCTCCTTTGTCCCAGAAAAGGTTTGCTTACTCCTAAAATCGATATATGGAGCGAAACAAGCCGGACACATATGGGGCTCATTGATGCACAGCGAGTTGATTCGCTTGGGATGCAGATTGTCTACCACAGACAGTCGGCTATACCTGTACTCGTCCAAGAGTGGTACCCTAATACTCTTCATAGTCGTGGACGATATTCTTATTGCCTGCAACTCATATAGTCTACTCCAGGACTTCAAGGCTGAGATGACAAACCTGTTCAAGTTTAAGCTCCTTGGTGAGGCAAAGTCATTTGTGGGGCTACAGATCGAGCGAAACGACCAGGGCATGATGGTCACCCAGACTCGTTATATCGATAAAATAATAAAAGAGAACGGGCTTGAGAACTGTAACGTTTCTCAAACACCCCTGCCCACCAAGGAAGATCTGACCAGCCGCCTCGATGAAGAACGCGCCGTGTCTACAGGAACACACAACCGATACCGGAAGTTGGTAGGATGTTTGATGTATTTGGCCGTGAACTCCAGGCCTGACATCATGTTCGCAGCCTCGATGCTGGCAAGGCAAGTCCATGACCCATGCTTGCGGCATGTTGGACTAGCGAAGAGAGTGTTACGATACCTCAAAGGTACGAAGGGTCTTGGCTTGTTCTATCCCTCTAACACTACGGCTCCAATGGAAGCGTATTGTGACGCTGATTGGGTTGGATGCCGCGAAACGCGGAAGTCCACGACGGGAGTTATAATAAAGGTGAACGAAGCACCAATTATGTGGACGACTAAGAAGCAATCTCTAATTACCCTGTCGTCTGGTGAAGCTGAATATGTGGCCATGTCGTACTGTGGGAAAATTGTGACCTGGCTCCGAAGACTGTTCTGGAAGTTGAGCGCTGAAAAGGTCCTTGACGATGAACCGGACATGTATCCAATATCTACATATTCGGATAGCTCGACTGCGCTGTCGATAGCTAAGAATCCGAGAGTCTCTGAAAAGAACAAGCACATAGCTCTAAAACATCACCATATCAAAGAGTTCGTTGAGACTGGAGTCATTGACATAAAGCCAATAAGGACAGACACGCAAGCCGCTGATATATTCACAAAGTCACTCCCGGTGGAACGATTGAAAGTTCTCACAGTATTATGTGGGCTTAGGAACAAAACAGCCACAGAGTAAGTATGTGTATCTATATTGTCAAGGTAGCTAACGTTTGAGTTTTGTTTTTACTTTTTGTTTTCGAATCCAGATATGTTAGTTTATTAGAGTCGCGAAAGGGGCCCATACCCTTTCCTAGATTGCAGATTTTTGCCTATTCAGTTTTGCTGCAGTACAGGTTTTTAATGGCGGGTACCAAGACATCTAGTCTGTTAGACTTATTTCGCAAACTAAGCTGCTATCTTATTTTCGAGGGACGGTGTAGACGGACGCAGAATTGTTCTGGTCCACTGATTGGAACGTGCGTCACGAGCCACACGTTCCAACAGTATAAATAAAGGGCCCCCTTCTGTACCCCTTTGGATGGAAGGGGGCAAGGAGAGAGAAACAGCTACAACGCATACGCAGCTGACTTGTGCAGACACTCGACCTTACCCCTTTCAATAGGGCATTGCAGGGCTATGTCTCGTCCTAGGGAAAAGACGTATCGTACAATCAGATAAAAAGTTGCTAAAGTGATATCATCTCTCCACAAAGAGAACGTTTCTACAGGTGAGTGATGGAAGCTTATAAACCCACCCATGCGCCAGACAATTTTCCTATGACTACCAACCTCAAACAAAACCAACCAGAGTCTTTTTCAGGTGAAAGAGATTTTGTTGTAGTTGATACGTAGATTTACAAAGTTAAACAGCACTTCAACCTAGTGCAACTTTCTAACAACAATTTTGGTGCAATTTGAAATGCGTGGAAATCGCGATGATGCTATTCATAGAAGTGCGATGCGGTTACCGTGGCGGCTCTTTCGCATATGATTTGATACCGTACGAGTTAATGCCAATGAGATTTTTTACGGTGTGGAAATGTGTGCGCATGTGTGCGTGTGCGCAGTTGCGCGTGTGCACATGTGCGCGTGTTCATATGTGCGCCTGTGCGACAGCACTATGCTGTATTGTTATCTTTTACTTGGGTTGACTTCTCAAGATGCCTGACACTGGCATAGTCACCTGTGTAAACCTGAGGAGGTGTGCACTATTGTACTTAATTATTATAATTTTTTATGGTAGGGTACTTAAGTGAGCGCGAATTCGTCGTCGTGAGCACAAAGTAAAATTAACATGAAGCTTTGGTCATTCATAACTGTTCAGTTTGACCTGAAGTATCCGGATCTAAATTGTGACATCGTCGCGCCGTGTACTACTCCTTGCGGAGAGTCACTGCATTCGGTTCGCTCAATTCACCCGCTTGTGAAACATACAGACACTATTTGTTATAAGTGTCGTGTGACATTTATCTACCGTGTGGTACTAATATCGCCTCTGTATAGGATAGGTTTTTTCCGCTACATCCCGTGCATTTGCACCCTCCGTCCGGCTTTTTTCTGCTTTCCGCACGACCCACCCTGTGGTTTTTCCTGTGTTCGGAAGGCCCTCTTCACTGAGTATAATCTGAACCACCACATTTGGTGGCACACCATTCTCTGCTTTCACCGTCTTTCTGGTTCCGTTTTACCTTTCCTTATCCACTTCTGTGGTCAAATAGAAATACGTACGGATTGACGCTCTTATTGCATGTATACAGAAGGCTCTGTCACCTGGTCTGCTCCTAGAGGGGGCAAGGCTCCAGAAACCTTGAGTGTGATACCCAACCTTCGGGTTTTGCACCACAACCATTTGAAGTTTGGTGATGATAAGAAGATTTCTTTTGTTTGCCTTTTGCTAACTAGTACTGCGGCAATATGGTGGTATACACTTCTGCAACATAATGAGTCGCCAAAAACATGGAAAGCATCTGAATACAACGAGCGTCGAGCATGTGATACGTTACGTTTATGCAAGCAGATTACAAATAAGGAAGCGTATTTGTCAGAGCTCAGAAGCTTAGTACTAACAATTCCAGATATAATTACAGGCGAGAAGTGGTACAAGCTTGTGAATGGTTTAAAGCCAAACATTCAGTTTGAAGTAAGAAAGTCTAACCATTTCGAGTGTAATGAAGCTACGAAGACTACGATGGGGGTTGAAGCTTCATTTAGTAGAAGCTCTCGTGCAGATACTTTTCCATCGAAAGCACTACAATATCCAAGACTTACGCGATGGAGATTGAGAATTTGGAGGGGAGTCAGAAGTTTAGGTCGAGACAGCTCTTTAATGATATTAAGAACAATGCGTGCTCTTTGTGCCACAATCCTGGATGCTGCCCTTGGAAACATCACCAGAACGCAGCAGGCCGGTCTTCAAGTGTAGCTGATATCCACATCGAGTGTGACAACGAGAACGTACAATCGGATAGCTCAGTGGACAGTTCTTTTGGAAAAAAAAAGTGCACGTTAAAAGCAATTGCGAATTGTTATGAAGTTTTGTTGCAGAACCGAAAGGGTTCAGAAAATCATGATGTACGTTGTGTTCCTCTTCTGGTTCTAGATGGAGCATTCGAAGACGCGCCGGTCTGCGTTCTAAAAGATGACGGCTGTAATATCAACGTTATCTCTAGAAATCTTTTCTCTCGCCATAGAGAGAGCTTGAAATGGGAGCCAACGCTCGTAGATATTTCAAATTCTAAGGAGGGATCACAAGTGATGGGATCTGAGATGTTATATGGAACATTGTGCATGCTGAATTTATCTTATACTTCAAGGTGAGTTGTGGCAGCCTGCCACTATAACGTTCTACTTGGCATGCCCTGGCATGAATATTTTAAACCAGAAACGGACTACGAGCAAAGTATGGTGAAGTTTTTAGAGCACGTTCTCCATGCCATATCCGTTGAAAGGAGAGCAAGTATCAGAATATGTCACCTGGGAGTCAAGCGGTTCCGAAAGATGCTACGCAAACCAAATGCCGGAATGTTGGTGTACCATGTTGCTCCTGTTAGTACCCATTCAAAGACAGGAAATGTAGGAGATGAAAGAACACCTATTATATATTTGGAAGACAAGGACGTCCAAGATATTCTTGAAGAGTTTACAGATGTGTTTCAATAAAAGCTCCCGGATGGACTCCTACCCCAAAGAGAAATTGACCATTGCATTAATACAGAGAAAGGGGCAAAACCTCCTCACCGTCCATTGTATCAGCTTTTGCGAGCTGAGCTTGGTGCTGCGAAAGAATATATAGAGAAACTTCTGAGAAGTGGGAAAATAAGTCGAAGCAAAACTGCATATGGCTCTCCGCTGTTCTTTTTGAAGGAACTGAGACGACCATTGCGAGGTGTTGTAGATTATTGAGCATTGAATCACATCAAAGAGCGAAAGAACTCACCAATTCTTCGTTGCAATGAAATGTTTGATCGCCTTGGAAATGCTAGATTCTTTTCTAAGCACGATCTCGAAACAAGGATCCGTCAAGTACGTATGCGACCTAAGCATATCGAGAAGACACCCTTAAACACAAATTACGGCCAGTTACAGTATCTATTGATGCCCATGGGATTAGGTAACGCGCCTGTTGCCTTTCAAACACTGATAAACCGTGTCATGAATGAAAACATTGACATTTTTCTTGCAGTCTATGTAGAAGATCTGCTTATCTATAGCAGAACCAAGGAGTAGCACTTGTATCATATGAAATTATTGCTTAAACGCCTGCGTGATCACAAGCTTTATATATCTCCGAAGAAATGTGAATTTATGGCAACCAAGACAGAATTCCTGGGGCTTGTAGTCCGACGGAATGGGTTGCATGTCAACCAGTCTAAAGTGGAATTTGTGAAGAATTTGCCCGCTCTTCAATCTCTTACGGAATTGTGCAGCTTTCTGGGACTTTTTCAGTTCTTCCGCAGATTTGTGAATTTTCAAGCCGGGCGGCTCCGCTCTCTGGCCTCACAAAGAAGCATAAAACAATCAAGAATTGGGCTGAGAACTGTGACGTGGCTCGCTGACTTGAAATATGCCTTAACCATGGCACCAATACTCCGACCTCCTGATTGGTCAAAGGCATTCCAGGCTCATGTTGATGCTTCACAGATTGCTGTTGGGTCCACTCTCTTTCATTTAGATGAAAATACCTACGACATAGTGGTCTCGTATATGTTCAAGAAGCTAACACCAGCAGAATGCAACTATACAACGAACGAGAGAGAATTACTTGGACTTATTACCGCATTGCAGCGGTTTCGTTGCTACCTAGAGGGCTCTAAATACAAGGTATTCACCGATAATCAAGTGTTGAAGAACTTCCTCACGGAGAAGACGGTGAATCGCCATGAAGCATGGTGGCTGGAGTTGTTAGCCTCCTACAATAGTCGGGAGGTATCTCTCGAACCAGGACGGATACATTTATTTAGGGATGAACTTTCTTGTACTTCCCCGATACCCGTTGCAAATGTGGAGATGGATGCTTTGCACATTAATGAAGTTGAAAAAAATCTTGTGAGGAAGTACGCTGACGACCAGCTCTTTGGACCTATCATGTCTGCGCTACAGGGTAGATTACTGGGTGCTCGAAAAGAACGAAATAAGATCGAGGTATACTACCCCAGTTCTGGCGTGATATTTGGAAGCTGCTTTACAAGAATACGCTTTTCATCCCAAGAAAAGCAAGAAGAAAGGTTCTAGAACTGGCATATAATTCAAAAACTGCAGGTTCCTTCTGTTTCAAAAAGATGCGTTCTCTTTTCGTCGGTTCTCACTGCACATACAAGACTAGTGATGCCCAGAAGTATTGTGAAGGATGTTAGATCTGTCAGCAACACAAAACTCATCTCAATGACCCTCTGCTATGGTAGCAACACAATCCAAGCCCATCGACACTGCCAAATGCTTACTATCGGGATAAGAGGAAGCGGCTTTCGGCCGCGGGCGGCGTTGCGCGCCGCTGAATGAGGGTGACGTCGGGGGATCTGCAGCCCGTTGTTGGTTGCTATAGCTGGCAAACCTCCTGCAAACCGATGAGGGCCGCGGCGCCAAGAGTAAATATGGAGTATAGGTTAAAATGTAGCGCGCATGCGTTGGTGAGTCGCTGTAATTGCAGTAGTACGTGTAGAGTACAGTGGATTGTAATTGCCACGCATAGCCAGAATGACTGCAGTGCCAGCCAGTGTGCAGTGGGGTGGGCGGCACTGCTGTAGTACCAGCCATTGAAAAGGACGGAAAGTCAATATATAGCAGCAGCTAATGAGGTTGGAGCTTTCCTGCATCTGCTGCTGATGCTGCAAAAAAGTTTTAATGTGCTGAAGGGGGTGTGCAATGGGAGTTTTTGGCGTAACGCCTCCTGTCAATCAACAACACTCCCCTTATCCTTCAGCAAATCATTATGGTACGGGGGGCGTTGAGATGTTGCAGGGGAATACGATTCCTTTTATAGAAGCTATTGATACGTCTTCCAGTATGGCCGGACTCTAAATAATGCCCTTTCTTGTCGTCAGGTAAAGGGTGGCACTATTGCGGACTTTCAAAAGTACAGAAGTCACGTTTGTATTGCTTTTTTAGTGTTGTGGCGAGAGATATCACTAGGATTCTCCCCAGTCTTGCGTGTTCCATCGCAAATACATTATTTAGGCCTTCATGTTTAGTCCTGCCTTCGTAACTGGGGATAATGTTTAGCAATTGGGTCTGCTTGGTAAAACAATGCCTGCTACACTGCAATTTACCGATTTGCTCAAACTTAAAGTTTTAAGCACCAAACGTCGGTGTTTTTGGAATGCTAGATAGAGGTGCTAGATCGCAAGTTTCTTAGGCAAAAGCTCAAAAATACTACGAAAATGATAGATTCTGCTAGTTTCTGGCGCTTGCCCAAGTAAAAAAAAAATTTTGGAATTCACACTTCCATATCTTACAGGGCCTTGCCTCACCTGCACTGCGCATTGCTAGTTTCAAGTTTGGAGCAAGTTCATTCTCCACTAAAAGCTAGATACAGATCTCGATATCGAGCTGGCCGCGCAGCGGCCAGCGCCATTTCGAGCACCCAACCAAAACTAACATTTTTATTTTCATCTTTTGAATTTCAAACTTCATACTGCCCTAGTTTGACTTCCAACTGATCCCCAGGAACTCATCTGGGCTGCTCTCTCCGTTCTCACACACCCGACGCACCGCGCATCAGATTCCAATACCACCCATTCCGTCATCCTAACAGCCTCAACGACACTCATAAACATCACTAGCCTTCTTCTCCCTCCTCCCTCTTTCCATACCTCATCTTCAACCGACTCTTAACCTCCAACCATTCTTTGTCCTTCTCCTCCAACCTTCTTTTCACGACCCCATCTTCACGCCCAGCACTGCACGCGTCGTAGTACCCATTTCTTTGTGCATGTTGCGCGATGCACGCCAGTACACAGCATGATGAACCATTCGGAAGTCATCACGTGATAGGCACTCCGCCCGATGGTGCTTCCTCAGATTTATCCTCTGCATCCATGGATGGGAATGCTTCACTTCATTTCCGCTTGCAGGCCACTCACTCGGCAACGAGTATATCAGGTCCACCCAAGACATGTCCGCTCCCATAGTCAGCTCTCCTGGCATACTTAAGCCAGCTGGAAGCTTGTCAGGATTCTTATTGTCAAATCTGCCTGCGGTTTGCTGCTCCTCTGCCTCGTCTTCCTCATTATCCACAAAATCCTCTTGAGGTTCATCCTCGCTTGACTCGAGCACAATGATCTCCTGTGCTGTCAACCACCTCTTCAAATCTCTCCTTTCCATACTACACAGCACCTCCACCACCTCCTGCGAGATACCAAATGCCAAGTCACCTCACATCAGGTGCAGTCGGCTTACGATTCGATCGTTTCTGCATCTTCACCGGTGGCTCAAAATCAACTTACTCTTCATCTTCATCTTCGTCCAAGACCTCCAATTTACGCTTCTTTGAGATTCGCTTACTTCTTCGAGGCTCCTGTTCAGCGTTCGGAGGCTCCTGAGCAGCTTCCTCATTCAGAACAAGCAACTCGATCACGTCCACATCGGCTGCAGAGAGAGCAGCAGCAGTAGCATCCTGTCCCTGCATGCCCGACAAAGCGCTGGACAACGTCCTACGAACCTCTTTCACATTATTATTCACTCTGGACTCCAGTGAACTGCGTTTCCCTTTCGTATACCACTTCCCCAGACGAGATATGATATACTTTGACACAGTCTGGTCAGAATCGCCGATGGTAACCGTGGTATTCATCACTTCCTGTACATTCTTTTTCTCTTTCATGGAACTCCCCAGCTCACTGCAAATTTCATACGTTCTAGAAGCGCAGTCGAAGAAGTACTTTCGGAATTCCTCAAACTGTCCCATCTTCACAGTGGCCA
The DNA here is from genome assembly GCA_003194525.1 of Gracilariopsis chorda. Classification (NCBI taxonomy): domain Eukaryota; phylum Rhodophyta; class Florideophyceae; order Gracilariales; family Gracilariaceae; genus Gracilariopsis; species Gracilariopsis chorda. Next base: position 80,313 of record NBIV01000211.1, read on the forward strand.
CCGACCTCACTCGAACATGCGCCTGTAGACATTGGATAGTAAAACAAAACTTATCCCCTGACATTCCAAGCAGAATGTCACTAAACACATGAGTGATTCCAATTTGAGGCGTCTCCTGCCACACCACATCGAATAACTCTAACAGACCGGGATTACGCGCAAACTTCAAAGCAAGAGCAGAATGGCGATTGAAATGACGTATCTTCCCTTCTTTCCCCTTCGTCTCACTGCTCCACAGCACCCCCGTGATTTGGCTTGGTTTAAGCTTTGACAAATCATACCCATTCTGCTCTACGCCATTACGAATAAAGTAAACAGCAGTGTGAATCTTATCTGCGAAGGACATCACCAGAACATTGGAGCTCAAATCATTCAACGTCTTCCCCAGCCACAACAACTCATTCAATGTCATTCTCTGGCTGTCGTTCCGTTCCCAAAGTGTAACGTTCAAACCAGCAGTAATCCGTGCCCATTTCGGACCATCCTGCTCGAGTTACAGTAAAAAACTCACTCGATGGAAGCCATCCACCAAAACCACACGAAAAATCAAACGCCCACTCGCATCAATAGCGTCACGAACCGGCACATCCTCCAACAGGGCCACCGCAATTGACCCAAGAGAAGGGAGCCATCCGAAGTTCCACAGTTTGTTCGAAGTACCTCGAAGATGTTTGTCATTCTTCGAACGAACCATGTTCTTCGGAAATCAAATGTTGTGGATATCGATTACGCAATTTTGCTGGTCATAATCATCTCGATTGATCTCTAAGACACCCAAACTGTTATCCACCTCTTCCGAAGGAACAGCATCACCTTCATCATATGAAACCCTCTCCTCCGGATCAAGATCGTTCCTGGAGAGTACAGGCACCTCTATGAGGTCATCATCTAAGCTTCCTCCGACTTCAGGGCCTCCTCGGTTTCCAGAGCCGCCCGAGAGAGCACCTGATGTTCCTCCACCGCTCTGACAGATTTTCACTGGAGCCTCCCCAGCGCTCTCAAGGCTTTTCACCGGCGCTTTGGTCACCAAAATGCTTGATGGTGTACCAGCAACAGCGGGAAGGCGCTTGACTTGTCTTGCATTGGTCCTGGAAACTTTACTTCTGTGGACAGTCTTCAAATTTGCTCCTGACTGCGGTGGAACCGACTCATTCCCCTCTCCCCCTTCATTTTTGACACTCATCATCGCAGTGTCCCATGCATATAAACCCGCTGAAACCATCTCCTTCAAAGTTGCGGGCAATTCCTCGGGACCTCCGAAAACATAAGGGTACTTCTCATCTTGGTGTGACGAAATATTTGTCTTAAAGATAACCACCAAGTCCTCTCCAGGTCTCCGCGTAGAGGACAGGGGATGGTTGTGTAGTGAACTACAGAGTCTCGTCCCCGGCCCCCTAGCAACCCCCACACCGCGCAATTTCGCCTCTCCTACGTTCACCTTCGCATCACTACTCCCAACTCGTACGAACAGATTGACATCCGCATCGCTCTTAAGCACCTGACCCGTACTGCCCCCAATTGATGGCTCAGGGTGGCTGGCAGTTCGGGTGGCGCCCCGGCTCTTCGCTATGCCTCGCGTGGTCGGCATGTCGATAACACGTCTCTTCGGCGAAACAGGCTTCCTCGGAGTCCGTTTCCGTGATGGCGCGTTTATCTTATTCCCAGTGGAACCCATGGCTGAGTACTTCAAAGGTCGCGCTTGCGTTTTCCTGGCACCCACTGACGTTGAATGCTCCCATGATCACGTACGCTTGGTTCCAAAGAGATGGACGTAAGCACTATATATCGTTTTCATGACATCCATTGTCGTCAACGTAGCATCCCTGCAATTCCCCTCCCAATTACTTGCATTGCAAAAGAATTTGTTAATGTTTTGGTCGAGGTCCGTGGGCCGGGGTGTCGTGGTGCTCCATCGCGACTACCATGGAGCGTCAGGACGCGAAATTTTAATTAAAATTCATGCCTGGTGCTCCATCGTGTTCGCGATGGAGCACCATGACACCTCGGACCACGGACCTCGACCCAAAACGAAGAGAAAAATAATCCATGGCAACCAAGTCAAAAGCGTCTTGCGCATTATTCGCAACCGCATTCGTTGCGTCGGTTTGGGCGATTGAAAAATTCTATTGAACCCGAAGAACAACTTTTTGTTGTTAAAAGAAGCACCGGAGTGGTCGTCTCCAACATTGTTACCCCTTTCGTTTGAAGCTCCCGTGATCACGCCTGCTAGGTTTCAAAGAGATGGACGTAAGCACTATATATCGTTTTCATGACATCCATTGTCGTCAACGTAGCATCCCTGCAATTCCCCTCCCAATTACTTGCATTTCAAAAAGAATTTGATAATTTTTTTGGTTTTCGTAGGATCCGAGCGCATGAAGAGTGAGCGTACGACGAGTGAGAATTTGAAGGCTGATGCCCATGCGCATGTAGCACGCGGGAGAGATTCGGTTCGGGGACAGCGATCTATGCCTGGGTCTGGTGGTGGGGTAGAGGGTAAGAAAGGGTCGCTTGCTAGGAGAAGGGAAGAGGTACCAGATCAGGGAGGGTTGAAAGCAAATGCGCGGGTCAAAGACCGAAATAAAGATGAAGAAATGCCGGAAAGGAAACAAATGGAAGAGGCGGTTGCGCTGAAGAGAGGTGGGGCCCCAAGGGGAAATCAATATGGAGGAGAGGTAAATATCCCTTTGGTAGAGAGTGATGGGGACGAAGAGGATCACATTGTGAAGGGGAGATGGACGAGAGAGACAATAAAGGAAGGAGTGGGACGCCCCTCTGATTTAAAGGAAACGCAAGAAGTGGAAGAAGTGGTCAGAGCGACGGATGGAATACAGGAAGCATCGAAAAGCGGAGAACGTACGAGCATCCCGGTACGGGCGCGAAAGTTTCAAATTGTTCAAGACTTGGAAAGTGATAAAGGAAGCAGAACGCCGCGGACTCCGGACGGATTGCGAGAGAGAAAACGAAGTGTTCATCGGTCGCCAAGTGAGCCTGCTGAGGAGCGACGGCTGCCTGTAAATATTTTGGGAGATACAGGGAATGACGACATCGGTGTGATGTCTCGATCTTGATTAGTTGAGACGGTCAATATGTTGAAGGCAGAACTCGGGCAGATCAAAGGGGACCACTGCAGCCTAAAGATGTCGCTGAAGCTGACGCAAGAGGAACTGAAGAGGATGAGAGAAGAGATGAGCGAGAAGAATTTGCTGATAGATAGCTTACGGGAAGGGATGAAGGTGAGATGAAGGGAGAGAAAGGGATCTGAAGGTGAAAAGGAATTGCGAGGGCGTAGGAAGTGTGTGGTTGATGTGCAAGAGGGTTTTTATGGCTTTTCTGTCACGTACGAAGGAGGGTTTGCGTGGTTGCGGTTGAGTTTGAGGTCGAGCATGGGAGGATAGGGAAGGGTCTGCGGAAAGTGGATTCCAGTCTTTGAAGATATTGGAGCGGTCTATAGCACGGATGGTTTCTGTATGGGCGGTGGCTCTTCGCTTGGAAGTTTTTTCGAGGGTGTGCCAGACGATGTCATTGATGTGGCACTGCATGATGGCTTGTTTGAAGGCAGGAACGACTTTGTTTACAAAGTCTGCGGCCATAGGATGGGTGAAGACGGGGGTGGAAGAGGAGGAAAGGGAAGATTGGGAGACGAGTTGGAAGAAGGTGTTATTGAAATGTGCGAGAGCAAGTTGTTGCTTCAGGACATCTATGGCGCCTTTTTGGAAGAGAGTTGCGGAGAAGAAGTTGTGCTCCTCAGAGATTGTGAGATGGAGAAAACTGGTGGAGTTGATAGGACCCTTGAGGAGGTTTTCTTGGAGTGCGAGGCACTGCTTTGCGGAGGAGATGGATTTCTGGAAGGATGACTTGGAGAAGTCTGGGTGGTTGAGAATGGAGATGAGTTCGTCGGCTTTGCGTGTGCTGAAGGAGCAAGCGATGGAGGAGATGCAGAGGACGAGTTGCTCGAGATGGGGGTTGTTGAGGAGAGGGGAAGGGGATTGGAACAACGTATGGGGAGTTGGGTTTGAGGAGGAGACTGAACAGAGGGCGTGACTTGCCATGTGGTGTGCGTTTTGTTTTTGGAGGGAAAGGGATGCCTGTTGGATGTGATAGGGTTCATCTTCGGCGAGGGGGACGTTGTCGGAGGGGAGGTGTGAGGGAGTGGGAGGAGGAATGGTGGAGAGGTTTGGAACGGATTTTCGTTGCTTGGTCCTTGGAGGGAACTGGACGGGAGCGTTGGCGGAGGAGGAAGGGTGTTTGTCGGGGGTGAGTCGATGAGGGCACCTGCGTTGGTGACTCTGGAGAGAGAACGCGGTGCGGCCATAGAAGGTGCAACGGGGATGGCAACAGGGTATCATGGCGGGGGAAGGAGAACGAAGAACGGGATGCTTGGAAACAGAGAAGGGAGGGTGGTGGCAGAGTGGGATATCGGGGAGCGTAATATTATGGCGCACGTACATGAGGTGGTGCACGTGATGCAGAGCGTCATTTTGTAGGGCGTGGGGTAGAGCATGCGATGCAGGGAGCAGGTCGGGCAACGGGTGATAGAAAGCCAAAGCTATTTGGTTTTGTAAACGCTATGTATCTATTCTATCTATTATATCTATTCTATTCTGCTATTTGAAGGGGCACTCGCTCAGGACCAGTAAGATATGGATTCCACGTGCACCTGAGAGGGTAGGTATTAGTGGATTCTGGCGCTATTTTTACCTCCAAAGAAACTGGGAAAGGTCTAGTATACTGCTAGTCTTTTGTCCCAATCAAACTAGCTCTGTGCTATGTATGTAATTACTATGAGAAATTTGATTCATTAAAAATTGGGTTTGAAGAGTCGTTATTCGTTCATTTTAATTCTTTGCCTTTTGAATGCCAAACTAGCATCCCGAAAACACTGACATAGTTATGAAATTACGCGAGCGCGGGCAAGAACGTAGGAATTCGGAAGCTCTCTTCTTCTGCACCTGTACTGATGGTGTACATAAAAATTACTTTCAAGCACATTGCAAGCCAGCAGTCGGCAAGATTGAGTTATTTCTCGTGCATTAGACGTTTCGTACATGCAACGAATGGGATCTCTTTACTGACACTGTTCCTCTGACAGCTCGATGGCCTTCCTTCTGTGCGCATTAGCGAGCACCAAATTCGCTTATGTACACCATTCTTTCCGACCGTTCAGACCATCTATGCCCCTTTCCATCTGCACCACTTCACATTAAGACTTCAAAACCTTTCAATTGCTACACTTACGAGTCGAAGGAGGTTCAATTCTTACCTCATTGCCCTTTCACTTATTGAATATTTCGTCACTTCTTTCAATGCAGATGATTAAGCCATTTGTAGGGAGCAATGTATTCCTGGAACGCCTACGTTAAAGTCCCATCTTTGTCAAAAACATCACGGGTTGGTTGCCATTGTGGTTCATGCGTGCTCGAATGTTTCAAAAGTTCCAACCACTGGTAGTCTCTACCGCGTTTCCAATGAGCAATAATGCGCTCAATATTGAATAACGGAGCTTCTGCTGTAACATCAACCAGAACAGGTACAGTTTGGCTTGGTTGAGGAAGACCTTCCGGCTGAGTACTATCAGGCTTTTTTCGCTACACGTCAGTGACTGGAAGAATGCGCAAGTGTACAGCACGATCTAAGCGATATGCATTTTTTCCAATAAGGTTCAAGATCTTGAAAGGATCATACCTTCGTGCCGATAGCTTTGAAGATTGCTGCGCATTGCTGTAGGAGTCCTTGAACAGCTTTTGAGATATCCACACAAGATTACCCTTGCAATAGGTAGGTCGCTTGTAATGAACACTTGCTTCTGCAAATTGCCTTGATCTGGCAAGTTGATTTGCATATCGAGCGTCATCCATCACGGCTTTCAGTCGCTCACGAAAATTAGATAAAGACTCCAGACAAGTTGGCGGTGGTAACAAAGCTTCATGTTGACTCTTTGGCTTCCATCCCAAATCGATTTCGAACGCTGAGAAACCAATATCTTACTAGAGTGCAGAGTGGTATGCAAATTCTGTTCAAGGCAATAAAATGTCCCAATCATCTTGTTCATAGGATCAAAAGCAACAAATGTAGTTTTCGACCATACGGTTCATCACTCCGCATGCACCATCTGTCTGTAGATGTTTCGCAGAAGATATGCGTAGCTTCACTGCACAGATGTTCATAAGAAATTCCCAGAATCGAGATTTGAGCTTTGGATCTCTGTCTGATATTATGACATCCAGTAGACCATGATGAGGAAAAATGTTGGTAAAGAAGGACTGCGCTTTCTTAGGGGCTTGACCTCGTTCCTTATAGGCAATAAACCACGCCCGCCTAAATAAGCCATCGAACCAAGTCGCTACTGCATTAACTCCCCGTAGTGTCTTTGGTAGCTTCACAATAAAATCAGTGGCGACAAGTCCCCACTGACGAGTCGGAAGCAGAAGAGCTGCGGGATCATTCAACGCCTGGACATGGTACTCCTTCTGCTGCTGATATATCAGACATCCGTGGCATTACCGTTTGACGTCTTTAGCTTCATGTTTCCAGTGAAACTGCCCAAGGCAGGCAAGGGTTTTGGAAAATTCAAAATGCCCAGCATGCTTAGAATCGTGAGCAAGTTCTAAGACAGCCTTACGTGCATGAGCGGGCACGCACAGCCTGCCATTCTAAAGTAGTTGTTATGCACTGAGAGAAAAAGAAGGTATTAATTCTTCAAGGCGCTGCTTCTGCTTCGGATCTGCAGACCATTCTCCTCGCAGTGCGGCCACGATCATACCAAACTGCTGTTCCTTTTCATAACTGCCAATATCAGTTCGAAGATCCAAAAGCGAAGTTTGTGAGCATTCCAGCTATTCAATGGAAAGCAGGTCTAGGATATGAGACAACGAATCCCCAAGAACATGGATTTTACCTCGCACAAGGCTAATCTCGCAAAAGTTGAACGGACCAAAAATATATAACGATTGTGCCTCGCGACGGTTGAGATTTTTTTTGGCAAGGAGTTTTTCACCACTTGATTTTCTGTTAACAAATTGAATGACGACCTTTCGAGATCACAAAGGAATCGTTACAAGGCAGTCACTAAAGCCAACAGCTCCCGCTCGTTTGCAGTATAGCTCTGATCCCATGCAGTTAGCTTCTTATCACGTTCTTCATGATGTCACTACATCAATGTAGCCTCAACAGCAAATTGGGAAGCATCAATGTGCACAAAAAACCTTCGGGACCAATCCAGAGGCACTAGAATCAGAGCAGTCATCAAAGCCTCTTTCAGGTCTACAAATGCAGCATTAGCATCGGTATCACTCTCAAAAATACCTGAACGCCGCTGAGGAAAGACAGTGACAGGGGCAGCGCGCGACGGAAAGTTAGCGTTAAAGTGACGAAAGAACTGGACTAGCCCCAGAAAGCTATGCAAATTGGTGAAGTTCATCGGCCGTAATAAGTTCTGAATCATGCTATCCTTCTGAGGGTGTACTCCAATCCCATCATGACCAAAAAAAATACCGAGAAACTCGGTATCAGCTTGCATAAAGGAACACTTCTTGGGAGATGCGAAAAGCAGATGCTTACGTAAGCGCTCCAGAACAATAAAAACATGAGTAAAGTGTTCCTCAAACGTGTTGCTATACATCAGAATATCGTCGATATAGACCACAAGATATCGTTAAATGCAATCATGAAGCACCCGATTCATCAAGGATTGAAATGTGGCCGGTGCATTTCACAAACCCATGGACATGAACATGTATTAAAATTGTCCGTACTTCGAGTTGAAAAACGTTTTATCAATGTCAGAAAGACGAAAAAGAATCTGATAGACACCAGTTTTCAGGTCCAATTTGGAGAAGAAACGAGCTTTTTCAAACGTATCGGACATCTCATCACATCTTGGAAGTGGAGCGTTATTTCGATTATTAATGCGATTAAGGCCTTTATAGTCCGCGAAACTACGAAGATCTCTGCCAGGGTCCTTCAGAAAAGAAAGGAGATCCATATCACAATCAAAAGTGCATCTTGCCTGAATGTAGAAGTTTGTCGACATAATCTCGTGCGGCAGCTAGTTCTGCTGTGGACAATTGATCAAATGGGGGATGCAACGGCTTGCAATCAGGTAGAATATGAGGCTCATGGTCCACATCGTGTTGTGGTGGCAAAGCGTTCTGCAATTCTTCCTGGAACATGTCCTCAAACTCGTTGAGAAACGTGTGGAGCTCAAGGTCATCATTGTCCATTAACTGAGACTTTGGACCTTTGTCAGCGGGGGCCTTTCAAAGTTGGGAGGATGACACCTCAACGACACGAAATGCTTTCATCCTTTGTTTCCCGTGGCACAGGAGTCGCTAAAAGTATTTCACGCCCAGACTCGACAGCTGTAATGGAAATGAGCGAACAACATGGCTCCCCGAGAGCACATGAGTTATCCCTTGAACCATGCCACGATCATATTCAGTCCTAAGATGTTCTTCAGTATGCCATGACATTTCCAGCAGCCCGTCGTAGCGACTGTCAGCTATTATCCAGTTTCTAAAGTATCAAAAGGACCCTATATTCACTTTCCCATCAGCATTCATTTTCGTTGCAATCTCATTTGCTTCCTGCTTAGAATGGTTGAACTCAATCAATACCGGAGTAAATCTAAGAATGATGCTTATTAGCAGAAGCAAACTCCCGGGACTCAACATTTGAATTACAACTATCATCTTTGAGCACTCAAACAGGAATACCATTAAACGTTCCATCCATGACCAACAATAGAACACGGTAAACTCCGCCAGAATCCACAATTCTCTGATTCTGCAGCGATATGTCTGTTGAGCAAAGTCCTTCTAACGTGCAGTTTTTTATTCTAAAAGCACACTTGAGTTTCAGAACTATCAGAATGTAACTTATGGGCGTGATATTCTGAAGGCAAAGCCGCTTCAATATTGGAAACTGAAGCCCGGACTGCATTTGATTTAATGCCATGCAACTCGCCTAATGAAATTCGAAGCAAGTATTGTTACGAATATGGTGCAAAGGCTGCTTCAAACGTGACAGGTTAACAATGTTCGTATTGTCGATCTCCATTGGAGTGAGACCAGAAACAGATAAAACATCAGCGTTGTTGGCTTCATTTGAATCCCCTTGCGATGAAATTCCTACAAAAGCTGCTTCGACTCGCATGGCTATCTTTGTAGCCTCCTCAAATTCTTCACAGTTAGCTTTACGGACTTCGAACTGTAATTTGGACTTCAGACCACTGACAAACGTGTCCCACTTCTCACTCGAGCTCAGATCTGGGATGATCAACACAATGTTTTGGACCATTGACAGATACTACGCGACGGATCCAGTTTGCTTGCTTGTGCGCAACGCACCACGAGCACGCTTTTCGTGATCTTCAGTGACAAATCCTCTGCGGATAGCAACAGCAAAATCTTCCCAGGATTTCGGACTCTTTCAGGCTCTCAAGATACTGTACTATCAAATTACAGTGGTGTCTGTTAACAGGATTGTAGCGTACAAATTGGGATTGTCATTGGCAAGATTAACATTTGGATTAGCAAGTTGAATGAAATTAGAATTTTTGCTCCAAGTAGTACAACCACGTTTTTATAGTGAGAAAGCCCTGAGTTCCATTGAAAGCTTGCGGCTTGTTCGGCTTCAATTTGATGGATACAGAAGACGTTTGAGCTGCCATTAATGAGTAGCGATGCTAAAAGGGCAACGAATGGGATCTCTTTACTGGTACTGTTCCTCTGACAGGTAGATGGCCTTCCTTCTGTACAACTTAGCGAGCATCAATTTTGCTTATGTACACTATTCGTGCCGACCGTTCAGACCATCTAAGCCCTTTTCCATTTAAATCAATTCAAATTAAGACTTCAAGACCGTTAAATTGCTACACTTAAAACTTCAAGATGGTTCAATTGTTTCAGTACCCTTCGGAATCCTTTGAAGTTATGCTACTGGTTTTAAACTTGACGTTGCGTTCTACCGCTGTCATCTTTTCAGAAAATGAAATGGACGTTGTCGATCAGTGGTCAGAGGAAAACGACTTTCATCATACACGTAGTCGTTAGTGTAGGATTTCGTCTACTGATATTTCAGATGGCTGAAAATTGTCAATTTGTGGGGGTGCCACTCATACACTGGCACTGTAGTCATGCGAAGGTTGACCCTTTTATGGGAAGAACCTTTCGCAGGTGGATTGGTGATACACACTGGTTGTGGACAACCCCACGGGTACGGCGGAATCCTGCCTAAATTTAGGATATTATTAGGTATTTTGTACTGGGACTTCCCACCACACACTTACTGCAGCTGCCACTGGCGGCTCCCTCAGTAAATATGACAAGCACCCATTGCCCTCAACTTAGAGGATTCTTCTAACCAAGAGGCCATAGAGCTCTGCCTTCAGGGAGCCTTACCGGCATACCGGGATTGCAGCATAAATCGACGACTCCCTCTTTGTTTTTTGCCATGTTTTCCGCTATTTTGGGTGTGCTATTGTCTGTGGGTTGTTGTACCACAGCTTCCCGTGTGGGTTTCCACTCTCCACCTTTTCCCGCATTGGGATCCTGACTTTGTGACCCTGACGTATTCTTCCTCGCCCTCGTAGACCCCACTTGTGCCCACGTGAACTCTGACCCCTTCTGCCTCTAGGACAGTTTCCTTCAATGCAGCGCGCGTCTTGTAGCGTTGTTACTGTGGGTACGGCACTACCGAGCCCTCACATTCAACGCGGTGTTATACCACATAAACTGGTCTCTCAACCTAGAAAGGCCGGTGAAGGATTCTTGCTGATCGGATGACACAGCTCGGGGTGTCACCAACCAGAGTGTCTTGGAGAAGGATACTGTACTCAATGCGTGGACATCGGATTGAAACCGAAGTAGGACCGCCGTCACGGTTTCGTGAGAAGAGATCTTCGTCGACCTTTGCACCCACTCGATTTACTTCACTTACACGAGGTTTAGTTCGAGGCTATCCTCCATTGTTCTTGGTGTTCTTGTTGTGTTTTTCAGCTTTGTACTGTTTTCTGTTTTATTTATGAAGTTTGTAGACTGCAGTGGCAGTTTGAAGTCCTTTGTATGAGTTTTAATAATCAGGGTTACCTGAAGTCTTTTTGCCAGGCGCACCCCCCGGAGCCAGTCGAGCTCTGGTGAGCCCAGTTCGTCCGCGGTGCCCCACTTGGGCACCTCCACGGAGGCTAGTAACCCCCTTTATCAGCAGACGAGAGCCAAATCCAGGTCCATTGTAGCACCTGGAGTTACCTCCTATGTACCAGTACCGGACGCGGCTCAACCCAAGGGTACAACCTCAGCCCGTCAGCAACCCTCGATTTCGGATGACTTACGTGCTGAGTTACAGCTTTTTCGGGCAGGATCTGCGACGCAGAAGTTCCGTCTGAAAAAAATGGAAGGTTGGACTAACGCGATGGACGCGTCTTTAGAAACGCTACAACGGGGCAAATGATTCTGAGGACAAGAGGAAATGTCGATACTTAGATCATTGAGAGTATTTGGACGGTCCGAGAAGACTTGAATGGGCTGATGGAAGCTCAAGGTGCTGCTGCAGGGGCAATGCCTACAGTTCCTGTCACCGTCAAGGATTTCCTCACCCGTGTAATTCCCAGCCTTGAACGGTTAGAAAATGCAGTCACTCAATCGGCCACTACAGAGGCTGAAGTGCGGAATTTACATCCCGTGGTCTTGGAGATGCGCTCGAGAAAGTCGAAGTCGGCACACCCCAAAAGCTCTAAGAAATCCCTGGAGTACGCCCGGAAGGAATGTTTGGATTCCGAAGAGTCGGAGAACGACAGCTCTAGCTCGAATGACTCCGAAAGTGAAAGATTATCCCATGAAAGTTCGAGTTTCAGTGAGGAGGAAACTCGGAGCTCGAGAAGAAGAAGGAAAAACGTTGCTTCGTCACTGAGGAGGAAGAACTGGCCACAATGTCGAGGATTCAAGCCTCTCCCATGTACGAACCCTCGTTGTGAGAAGATGATGAACTGTCGCCAGTAATTGTTAAAGATTAGGAAGCTTAAGCGAACTGATCCCAATACAGGCAAAGTGAAATATCACATCAAGAGGATGAAAGTAGCGATGCATGACTTGGTTTTCAACCTGAAAAACCCCATCTTCGAGTCCAACATTCTGGTGTGCTTTTCCGCAGAGATGGACACGCTGGAGATGAACCAAACTCAAGCCAGCCTATGTCGCTTTACCACAATTTCTGTCTAGGTTTACCCTCGATCAGTATCGTGCCTTTTGCGGCTCGTTAATCGTCGACCAAGGTGGAGTCACCAACTGGCCCTAGGCAGTGTAGTACCTCTTGCGGAGCTATGCTAGTTCGAATGCGAATAAAACAGCTTGCCTGATGCTCAGGGATATTTTCAGAAGCCTGACGAAGTAAAGATTGAGTAAAACTCGAGACTTAACAACGCTGCCACGCGCTGTGGGAATTCCCACTCGGTAAACGAGAAAATGATCTTATTCTAGGACGGGTTGGACCCGACCATCAAATCCTTGGTGACTAGATACCGGTAACGGCAGAGTTATATGAGCTATTTGGATTTGATGCAGTTTGCACAAGCCAAAGGCGACGTGGTCAGAGCACGTGGTGGTACAAATACCCGACACCTGGGTACGTACGACATCAAGCGACCGTTTAAGCCTACTCCAGGCACATTGTTACTGCTTCAATCCCCAGAATACTCGACGGAATCCCTAATTTCGCGCCCGCAAAGGGCGTTCCTCACATCACGAGGCGATGCATTATCTGGATGATACAGTTGATTCGATTCCGATCATGGACTTCCTGACCACCGAGGAAACCCTAGAAGAGGAATTGGTGACCATGGAGACCCATTCAGGTCAGTACCGAGCTGGGATGGTCCCGCCGGGGAAGTTTCACGAACCAGAAACCCGGATGGGTTGATACACGCGCGGTACCCAGCAACCCCGCTCTCAAACACCCCTTAGGAATACGCTGATCTGTTACAACTGCTATGCTCGGCCCCATCTTTCCGTGGAGTAACCTCGGTTCATTAGGGAAATGTACAAGATCATCTTAAACTATGAGAGCTTAGCAGAAGACGACCGTAATCGTGTACTCGCTACGTCCTACTAGAAAGCCAAGACGTGGCAAGCTACTGACTTCGTCCGTCAAGAAGCGCTGAACTCTGCCATGTCACTTGAGCCTAGTCAAATCCAAGAGCCTGGACGTCAGCAAGTTTCTGCGCTGGCGAGACCTCAGAACCAACTGCACTCGGGAAACACGAGGAGGTAGCCCTTTGGGGATCGGCACGGGTTGACCGCGTTATGCCGATTGAGTAGAGTGATACTACTTATTACCCGGTGTGGAGGGCTTAAATACTCTTACTGCCGAGTAATACGAATGTTAGAACGCAGAGAAAGCTTGACTGCGCCGTACAACGTCCTTGGAGACGATACAATTGCCCGAGGAGGAGGATTAGTCACGTTCTTGTAATGGCAAAGCGCAACTACAAGGTATACGCTAGCTTTGATTCCTCACTTATCTCCGGGTGCCACGTCTCGCAGTGTTAGATTCAGGCGCTGGGCCTAGTTTCATTCTCTTTTCCAAATTAAGTCCGGACGAACGCCTTCGAGTTGGAACAGTGCCATTACTGGATATTCGGGATGCGAAAAAGAAGCCTTTGAAGTCAATTGGAAGAATTTGGGTAGTGGTGGAGCTGGGGCATCAGTGTTTCATGCAACCATTCATTGTGTGTATCACGTTTGTGGCACCAGTTATGCTTATTGTGAGACATTTGTGGAAGCCATCAGGCCAGGAAGTCATGAAACATAGATGGATGACGGGTCGACCATACCCATAGTGCGAAAGCGCCTGTCAAGACCACCGAATGCGGTACTCTTGTCTCCATCACAAGAGTATGCCCCCGTACGCAGGAACGTTTCTCCGAAGATTCGCATCTGTAATCCTGTGGTAATACCACCAAAATGACGGACATGGATTTCGGTTACCACAAAGAAACATAGACTCATCGTCACGAAGCCCGACGCTGCTTTATATGAGACCCATGGGACAGTCGTCACCAACTGCATCACTCACGTCATACCCTACAAACCTTTCAAGCTTCTCATAATCAATCTTAACTCTCACTAGTGCCGGCTGCACAAGCTTCAATTGGTAGCTATGGCACTGCCACACCACTAGATACTGATACCTTCTCTTGTATTGACAGCCTATTTCCTGGGAATATTGTTCCCAGACAAAGAGAAACCGGCAATCTGGAACGAGAAGGAACCGCCTTTTTCGGAACCAACGAGCGCAAGTGCAGAAGAGCTAGCTGTTAGAAACAGAGGTGCAGTGGTTGAATTGGTTGGAAGTCGATGGTGATGATCCGAGTTAGAAGTTCGGAACATTCATCGGGGTTTATATATAGTTTCTAGTCTAGTTCGATCAGTGCCACTAGTCGATGGGAATTCGTCTGAGTTAAACGGTATAATGCTTGTTGTTCCTGCTCGCCTCCGTACGCCACTGGTTTACCGGCTTCAGTCCCAGATCTAGTCGTTTGATGACTTCGCTAATTCCATCAATGCTGATGACTTGTCATCAGACAAGGTCTTGATGATCTGGCATGAACCCAGGGTGCCAGTGATGACTTGGTAGGACTCCGTCGGGAATCTTCAATGACCGTTCGATCCCTACTGCACCGTGTGAAGTGTCTGTCAACGTTATGAGTAGTCGGCAACGTGTAATTTAGAGCCAATATGTCCACGTGGTCAACCAAGACTTACTTGACATTAACATGTTGTCATGTCATATTGACAGGGTGTCAGGAAGATGTCAACGCAGCTTTGAGGGCAGTTTGGCATGGCAAACGGGTAACAAATTTCTTCAGCAGATCGAGTAGAACAAAAATAACTGGTTTTTGCGCGTTAGAACTGATGCTAGAGCCAACTATATTCAATGAAAGGTTAATAATAACTAATTCTAACATCGCTCTCTTCTAATAGTAGAGTCGACCCGACTCGTAACGAAGATTCTCTTAGATTCGCACAAACCCAGATTCGGGAGAAACGGGAAACAGGTCGCGCTGAGTTTCAGGTTCAAAGGTGAATGGGACTTGACGTTCATCATCGAAGCGGTTCAGTAGTACACCAATTTTCTCCGTAAAACTTTGTTCAAACGTGAGGTGTCCATAACGCGTGACCATATAGTAGAAGATATGCATTGCGAACGTATCGTCCAAAATCGTCAGAATTCCACCATCATAGTTGAAGAAGAGTCGGTGCAGCAGTATTTCCTTCTCGTCGGTGTAGAAAAGTCCACAGTGTTGGGCGAATGAGAACGAGATATGACCTGCTTCTCAGCAAAGACGTAGCATGATTGCTTCAATGCGAGTGACTTCACCCATCCAGTGCTATAACGATCTTCCGCCGAGGTTGATATTGTTGAAAAACTCTCTCGCGTCTCCGACATTGGTGTCCTGATTCATCTTCAAGGTTTGTTGAGACGGGGATGCTTAGGTCCTTCTCGGCATGAGTCGGTTCGCCTTTTCATACTGCCCGAGAAGTGCTTTGCAGTTCGTGAGATCTCTTTCTTGTATCCGGATATTCTCATGACTTGGGTATCCAAACAATTTGACAAGAAATTCAAATCGTGTTCCCCGTTTTCTGTGGTTGACAATACATTCTAATTCATGTTCTTCTGTCCCATCCTTCAATGTTACCGGGGTGGGGTGATCTGGCTCGGGAAGAATTGATCTGTCTTCTCGATACGGATTGAGAACAATAGCGTGGAACACATCATGACTTTTTGACTTGAGTGTGTGACTCAAGTCTAGACGAAATGTTACTGGACCAAGTTTTTCTGTGATCGTGAACGGTCCACAGTATCGGATTGGTAGTTTAGACTTCTTTCCCATGTGGTCCGCATTGAGGTTTTTGTGGACAACATGACTTTCTGTCTCACTTGGAATGTGCAAGGGGACCGATTCTTATCGGTGTATGACTTGGGGTAACGGTTCTGTTTTTTTATCTGTGTTCTTGCTTCAATACTTGGTTCCTTCATGGTCTCTATGAACTTCAGAGCTGCATCATTTTCTGAAATGATAATATCAAGCGGTAGTACTCTTGGGTGGTCCCCGTACGTTAAGAAGAGGGTTGTAAACTTTGTGGTTGAGCTCTCTAACGAGTTGTATGCAACTTCGAATTCTATTTGCTGTTCATCCCAATTAGATGGCTTAAGGTTGACGTATGCTCTAATCATTTCTTCAAATTTCTTGTTCATTACCTCGGTTAGACCATCTGTCTGTGGGTGATATGCAGTTCATGTCCTTATCTTAGTACCGACGAGGCGGATATTTCTTTCCAAAAGTTGCTCATTAAAATCTTGTCCCTGTCGAAAATAATTATTTCGGAGAGACCATGATGTCTGCATACTTGTTTGAAATAGAGTTCTGTAGTCTGGACTGCAGTGACATCTAGTGTTGTGGGGATTATTCTGATGAACTTGGATAGGCAGTCTACTACGACATACAATGCACTATTCCCATGTTTCGTTTTGAGAAGCGATGTGATGAAATCCATTGTAATTTGGCCCCATTTCTTTCTCAGAGGAGTTAGTGGTTGTAGCTGACCCTCAGGTATCTTGGTTCCTGATTTCGTTTGTTGACACTTCAGACATGAGTCGACGTATTCATTAATCTAACCTATCTAAGGATTTGTGTGACAACGACTTTCGCACCCCTAAAAAATACGTAAAATGCACGATTTCGATTTTTTGGCGCAATCTGCGCCAGCAACCAAAATCGTGCTTCACGTTCATTTTATGAGCCTTTGGTACGCCAGCTCTTTGCACCAATGATAATCAAACGTTTTGGACAACCAAAACGTTTTATTGTCAGGTTTGTGAGGGCTCAAGCTCCAGCCCTGCCACTCTTTCCTGCAGGCAAGACGCAGACGTTACAACTGCAGGAAAGAGTGGTAGGGCCGAAGGCCCTTCTTACCCTTGTCGTTTGGCGTAACGATTTCCAGTAGTACAGTCTCCGAATTTTTTCATATGTTTTCCTAAATGCTAGATGAGCTCATATAGGTTGATCGTGGTAGTCTTGTAGTATCTTTAGTCGTACTTCTCTTTTTGGTACGCAGAGGCGTCCTTCCCTAAAAAATCCGTTTTGTTTATAGAATGGGTCCTGTAGAGATTTGTATAGGTTTCTGAATTCCTTGTCGTTCATATATCCGTTGATGAATGCGCGCGTATCCTTTTTGGATACTTCACCAAGCTGGGATATACCATTGACTTTGGAGTTTCTGAGAATTGCTTCATGAAGTAGTGACCGGTTAATTCCTTCAAAGTTCTAACCGTGTTTCGGTTATCTTGAAAGAACATCTGTGACCACATTGGGCTTTTCTTTGATCGGCTGAAAACAGAAGTCAAACTCAACGATTTTTTCCAGCCAGCGTATCTGTCTTTGAGAAAGGTTCGGTTGATATTATAGATACTTCGAAGAGTAGTTTCCAGTATAAACTGTAAATTTGTGGCCATGAAGGTACACTCACCATGTCCTCAACGTTTCTACTACCCCCAAGAGTTCTATTTTGTGGGCTGCGTAACGTTTTTCGGTGGCGTTTAATGTTCTTGATGAAAATGCTACGGGTCGTTTAACATTGTTTTCAACCTGTTCCATAACGGCTCTAATGGCATATTGAGAAGCGTTGGTAGTAACAATGATGGGTAATTTTGGGTCAAAGTGCCTTAGTACTGGGGTTATCATGATAGCTTTCTTCAAGGAATCAAAACTTTGAGCTTGTTCTTGTTTCCATCCAAATCCAGATTTTCCGCATAGTTTGGTCAGGGGTTTCGATATTTCGAAACAGTTCTTCATAAAACTTCGTTAGTTGTTTATCAATCCCAGAAATGCCTGGACGTCGGTCTTGGTTTTAGGCGTACTCCAATTCGGGATTGAATCAACCTTCTGCGCTTCGACGGATATACCTTCTGCACTCAAAATGTGTCCAGGATACTCAACTTTCTGCTTCATTAATTCACACTTTGAGAGCTTCCCATGAAGCTTGTGCTGGAAAAGTTTGTTGAGTACACATCTGAGATGCTTCAGATGTTCTTCTTTCTTCTTACTATAAATACGAATGTCATCTAGATATACTAAGACGAAAAGTCTATGTAATCTCTCAGTACCGTATCCATCAAGCTTAGAAATGAAGCTGGTGCGTTGGTAAGACCAGAAGGAAGTACGAGGAACTCAATGTGACCGTATCATGTATGGAAGGCTGTTCTCGAGATTGACTGTTCGGAAAGTCTTATTTGATGATGTCCTGGACGAAAATCTAATTTTGAAAATATTTTATCGCCACTTAACTGATCGAATACGTCATCAATCCGGGGTATGTAACTATTCTTCACCGTTAGTTTTTTTAATCCTCGGTAGTCAATACATAGTCTCAATTCTCCATCTTTCCTGGCGACGAATAGTAAGGGTGCACCCCAAGGGCTTGAACTTGGTCAGATGAAACCCTGTTGAAGTAGTTCATCGAGCTGCTTACGTAGTTCTGTAAGTTCTTTATCTGATATTCGATATACTGCTTTCCTGAGTGGCGTAAAACCTGGCAATAGGTCGATATGAAAATCTTGTTCTCGCTTCGGGGGTAGTTCTCTTGGGATTTGGTCTGAAACTACATATTCAAATTCACCCAACAATGACTGTAAGTGGGGGTTTTGTACCTCTGTGTTTTCTCGTTCATTCTGGGGGCGTACGAGAACCGCGAATACTGGTAAATTCTTCTGTATGCATTATTTGATTGTTGATTGTTGATTGTTTTCATGTTGTTTCTTCGTTTCCACGTAGCACTAATGACAACTTGTTTATTTTCGTGGGGAATTGATATGACGTTGGTTCGGTGGTTGACATAGGGGTGGTACTGGTGAAACCAGTTTTCTCCAAGGACTGTGTCCTATCCGTACAATGGGCGGATGGCAAACCGTCTCTTCTCTTTGAAGTGTCCTATTTCCAATGTAACACCATCTTTATCAGTTTCTGCTAGAATGGTAGTTGATCCTTTCGCCCTTTTCTGCTTGGTAGTTCGTTTTGACTGTTGGAATTCCCACGCGTGTAACGAAAGCCTTTGAAAGGTACCTGATATGGATCCGTTATCGAACAAAACTTTACAGATTTTTCCGTTTACGCGTAATTGCGCAAGTACCAGTCCTGGGGCTGGGGTTTCAAATGGTGATGCAAGGTTTGACGTTAAAAGTCTGTATGTCTTGTGGTCTAGTTTGGTATTTGCACTCAGGTGTTCCGTGCGTCCCTCTACCTTTACATAGGTCGTGGAGATCTTCGTCGTTTCTGTGGGTACGGTGGTTTCAACTGGAACTAACGAACTTTGAGTCAGTTTCTCTGAGAGCTGTTTGGGCAGCACTGGTCGCTCGCTCTGTGCCCTGGTCCTCTGCAACGGAAACAAAGTTCGTCCTTGCGGCAGTGTTCTCCGGCTTCTGCGGTAAGCTTCTCTAACTTCATGTTTCCAATTCCCACTGGTATGGGTCCATTATTATGCCGGTGGCCGCGCACTCCTCTGCCAAATCTATGGAACACCCTCTTTTGTACGCTGACTCGACTCTTTCCGCATCTTTCATCGCGTCTGTCACAGAGTTGTTTTTCTTGGTATAAAAATATTTCCAAATAAAGCTCCTCAGTCCTCTTGTGTATCTGTCTACCTGTGCTTCCATAATGATATTGGTAATATCCAGTATGATCTTCAGAAAATCTTCATTGTACTGCTAGACGTCTTTTATTTATTTCCACTTGCTCAGTTTATCACGAGGAAGTTTTTCCTTGTTCAATATTCTGAAGCGGGTCTCCAGACCGTCAAATAGCTCGTCGATTGTGGTGAAGTCTGTTCCATTTTTTACTTGGGCGAGGTATCACTCGTGAGCTGCTCCACCAATATAGCTGAGCGCTATGGGAAGTGCTTTGTCATTTGAGGTTCCTTCCAGATAGTTCCGGAAATGTATGGTCCAACTATCAATGTTCAGATTTACACTAAACGCAGGCGGTTTATTGATTTTTGGTGCGGAAGAAAATTCGCCTCTAGAACTCAGGAGGAGGGTGAGAGTGGACTTGAGCGATGAGAACTTCTATTCGGCTTCCCTTTCCAGTCTTTCCATTCTACCACGTGTATCTTCCAGCACTGGTCCCAGATTTTGGACAATCTGCAGTCGACGCAGCCGTTGACAATCCACATGGATATAAAATAGTAGACTGGAATCAGGGACAGCACCTAGTCCCCCATCTCAGGCAAACTGGGAGCCGGAGGCACCACGAGCGATCCATAGATGCTCAACTACTAGTGCTTTCGTTTCCAGGGGCGCCTCAACATCTGCTTATAACTGTTTTGTCATATATGATGCCGCTATTGACCCCGGCGTCACCCCTGTACTGGTTGTAGGTCGGATCGTCGCCCACACTTGATGGACTGCATCTCCAAACTTCATTGGAGAGTCAAGCATTTGTGTAAGACTGTACCTTCCAACATCGTGCTCCTCCCTGTCTATGTCAATCGACATGTACTGCAGTATCACACAATATTTCACATCCTTTTCCATCTGTGCCCTGCCCTAGAAGTGACCAGCTTGCCCTAGTATATTCCACTTGTTCTGGAGGCGTCGAAAAGCACGTTGAACATCCTCGTGAATACTTCCTTGAGTCGATGAGAAATTCACGTCTTTAGCATTAGCAGGGTGTTACTCTGGAAAAACAAAGCAAAGGTATCTGGGGTAAACTCATCCACAAACCAGTGTGGTTTCTTTCGTTCCTGTCATGCTGTTTTGTACTGCAAAGGATTCGGATATCTTCCCGTAACTATTATATCCAGAAGGTTGGAGTTCTGCAAAACATTTATACCGTTAGCGCTTCCCGGCATTCCAACAAACAAATGCCATATTCCCATCTATTCATTGGCAATCGCTTCCAATGTGATAGGGGTCACCCCTTTCTTCCCCACTAACTGACCCTGACAACAGTGAGACAGTTCTTGCAAAGCCATTTACAGCAGTCGATAGATCCTGGTAGCGCAGGGCACCCACGTGATTTGCCACGAATAAGTACAATTTTGAGATCCTGTTCATTTAGAATTCGAAGGTAATCAATCTCGAACACTCGAATGACACCTTGACAGAAAATTTCAAGAAACTGAAGAGTATATGAGCTACCTTATGCAAGCATTCGCAAAGCGGCTGAGAGTTTCTGATCAGTAGAGAGGCCTCACCGTCCCGTTGCATGTTTTGTAGATAAAAAGAGCTTCCTACATGCAGTATGGATGTTCGAATACGTCCATATAACTTTGGAAACAATCGATACCTTCTTTAAGAAGCATGGAAATGGTTAACGGGAGTAACGGAGAAAAAGTCACGGTGGAGCTGCTCTTTCTCTTCTTCTCGAAAGCAAGCAACGTTGGGCGCTCGCCCAGGGCGTGATCTGCCCCTGACCACATCTTCGTCTGAATCGGAAGAGCTAGATATGAGCGCGAGTACGTCAAGTTTGTCCTCGAACAGTAACCCCTTCTCCATTGGTGATGTCTGTGAAAATTGCACCTCCAAGACCGTTGGGGAGTTAACAATCCGATGAAAACAAGAAAATGATCAAATTTACACCAACCACTGGCAGTATTCCACGTTAATGCTACGTTTGCCTTTCTGCGTCTTCCCACTTGACGTCGGTGGACATGTCCTTAGACTACCTTTTGTACCTGGCAAAATAGGAAGAGGAAAGAGTTAAGCGTTAGCGATAACCGGTTTTCAGCCCCGATTTTCAACTCATACTTTGACTAGTGGTCAACCATTTCAGGGCTTTTCCGAAAGGCCTAACCGAAATATCACCCAATTCTGGCATTTGCTGCTTTGGGAACATGCAGAGTATGAAACAATTTATGAATGAATCGACTACGTAATAATTTCACAGTTGTAACGAATGGAGGCTGTTTGACTCGCCAATTGATTGCATTTGCATTTGAAATATCATTACAGTCCCATTTGATTACATTCAAGTGAATGAATGCTTACACCGATGAAAACATACTCTAAACTACCATCAATACTCTAAAAAACCATTCAAAGCTTTAAATGCACTCAACAACTTTCACAAATACAACATTGAATAGATTGAGTACATTCCGAAATTGATCAATTTGAATATTTTGATTTTGAACTTGCAACTCTACAACCTTGCCAAACGACTAGTGAATCCCATACAATTCCTTTCAGCGCAAACACCCCAACACATTCCTCTGCAGCAATGGATTCAAAAACATTTTCTCCGAGCACTGCAAATCACAAGAACAAAAAATCATTCTGAAGGAAACTAGTGTCTATCGGACCGGTGCGCTGACCTCATATGAGGTCAGCGCAACGGCACGCAAAATTAAAAAAAAATTGAAATCTGATCCGCATGGCCCCACATTTCAAATTTTGAACTTGAAACATGGCCTACCGGGTGGTCTTTCAACTATAAGTACTTGTAGAAGACGACCACTGAGCCATAACAGCAGCTCAGTGGTCGTCAGGTCACATGCGAGCAGCAAAACATGAGTTCGAACCTCGCTGAGTTTCATAAAACTCCAAAACTCCTTCGGGAGCTCGACTAATTCTAAATATCTTTAAACTCTCAGAACGTTTATAACACCCACTTGAACAGCAGAAAGAATACGGTGACATCTGTTAAAGGGGCAGTTTCGTAATAGAGTTTAAATAATCTAGCAAGTCTAAATAACGCGGATTGAACTAGTAGGGGGCTAAAGGTAAAATGAACTTATTGTAAACTTTTGCATTTAAACATAGATTTTTAATATAAAAAACGAAGGTTGACAAGGTTGTGGACATCTTCGTCAGCTTCTGAACTTCATTACACCGTGACACTCTTCAATGTGTTTCATAAAACAATCTCTATTAGTACCAGTGTGACATAAAAACACTTCTTTTTCCTTTCTGATATAGCACCCAGAACATAAAAACTTGGACTTTGTATTACCTTTGCAGAAACTGCATCGTCCTTGATATAAAGCTTTTGTAATCTTGCCATCCTTGTTTTTTCTCCTTCTATTCGTCTGCATTAAATGCAAGCCAGTGCCTGCAAACATTGGCTTCTCATGATCATTTTCACATTCTTGCTCATCTTTGCTCATTAGACCTGTGGTATCCCATGTATTCTCAATTAGTTCATCAGCCAACTGGCAATAGAAGTGGTGCGGACTTTTCACGTTTCGGGTTCCATTTGCGGCTTTGTACAACTTCCAGGCGTCCACAATACAAATCGATAAAAGAGAGCAGTTCACTCGAAATGACCACTCTTTCACTTCAATTTTCTTCTCCAGATTCAGATCATCTTGTCTGCATCTGTTATGGCGATCGACCATTGAACAGTTTTTGTAATACTCTTCACACACTTCGGGAATTGCGACCTCCATTTCCACTTTCTTAGAAATATTTCCCTCCCGTCTCCACCTTTCTCGAATAATAGGACAGCCAGGACTAACCGTGCCAGAGGTTGATACGAAATACCTTCTTTCTCTGTCCATCCACATTACAGCCATTATATCATTATTGATAATGCTTCCTTTCGATAGCATAGATACAAAATCTCCCCTGTCTGATAAAGTAGTTTCGGAGAGATGTGTCATCGGATATTCACGAGTAGCATTTTTGACAACTCCAGTAAACCTTAAACCTTTTTCCAGTAATGCTTTCGCTGTACTGACAGACGCAAAAAAGGAATCTGCACATACCAACCGTCCCGATCCAAACCATGGTTGCACTAAGCGAAGTAAGACTGCCGTTCCATGGGCGTTATCAGAATCAAAAACTTGTTCCGGAATATTTGCACCCATATTGAGCTCAATGTTCAGCATTATGCCACTTCGTGCACAACATACGGCCTTCATTTCAAGACCATTTTCCGGCTTTCTGTCTAATGCCGTATAGTGCGGAAGCCCGACATCAATCCAACTACCACCTAATCCGTACCATCGTGACATTCCTTCGTCAACACATAAGGCATGCGATGGCGTGACAAAAGACCGAAGATGGTCATTGATTGCCTTCACAAAATCTGCTACGAAGGACAAACGCGCGATTCCCTGCTCTTCAGTCACACCATTTCCGCTGAAGCATATTGGACTTCTAAGCATTTCAAATCTGTTCCGTGACATCGCAAGACCAATATTTGGCTGAGGAATAAACTTAGAAAAAGGCTCGAGGCTCCAAAGATCCCGTCTGTTAGAGAACTCAATGCGAGTCATGAGGATAAGAATTCCAAAGAATTTGAGCAATTCTCCCCCTGAAGTCCTCCGAACGTCTTTGCTTTCTAACCGAACATTTGTTCTGTTCACTATGAACTGCAAATGCTGCATAGGGAACATCCAAAGGAAGAAATCTAATGCACTCATGTTTGGAGGAACGTGACGCGGTGAGATAAAATCTCCAGCTGGGCCAACCACTTTCCACTGATGCATTTGCATACAACCATTCAGAGGACTCAACGTCGTACAGGTTTCCCACACACGACCGTGAATCACAGTTGATTGGACAGGTGCATTTTCGCTTAATAAACTTGTTTGCAGCTGCAAAACTTGCATCTGAGATTATGTGACAAGAGCATCTTCCTCGATATTTTGCGTATTAATGGGTTCAAACTCGGTAATAGGCTCTTCTGCAGCATTCACGGCTTCGTCAACACCGGTACCCAGCTTGACACTAGATAGAGGTAGAGTTACTTCTTTTTCTCGGTTCGGTAGACGAAACTTCACAGTCAGAAAAATGAGATTTCGATTGTTGATCTTACGTATGTCAACATTGAGGACAGAACCGTGTACCGTTGTTGACTTCCATAGAGATCCGTAGTAACGTTTGCATTCAGCGTCATTTGTAACCAGACGAGCACGACTGTTGACAGTTGTTCCAACAGTTCTGCGAAGATCTGTGGACGGGGCCATTGTGTACGAATGTTGTTGACGATAGTGCTTGATGTGACAGCTACGACTGTTGGTGATGTGTTGTGGACATGGTTCAGCGCTGCCGGCGTAGAAGACATGATGAGAAGATCAAAGCGAAAAAGTTTTTGGAAAAGTTTTAAGGTTTTGATAAAGTTCTAGAGTAATTAAGATTGACCTCATATGAGGTCGCTGGTCAGATAGACACTAGTGTCTTGAGAAAACAGAAAGCGTCGTAGGCAACTTCTTTGAAGGATATGACCGTTAACATCAAGCATTCTATTCCAAAGACCGTCTCTTGCCAGTTTACTGCCAATAGACTGCATGACATGTATACTTGGACTCGTAACTTTTGCAAGTTTCGCAAAGGGTTCCAGCCTGCAATTTCCAGGATTACAACTGATGGTCTGATGAGCAAGCTCAAAACAAAGTCCAAAGCAGCCGCGAGAGGGAGTACCGAACCGGAAAAAGCTGTGGCTTTCCTCGAAATTCAGGGGCTCTCAGTCTTGCAATGTGGAATTTGTGACCAGTAGAGCCAACTCTCGTCTTCTGAAAGGGAAGACGACGCGCTGGATTGAGAAATGCCTTGTGAAGAGGTGACAAGGAGACTGGAATTACTGTTTTTCACTGCGCTTGCAGCTGATGCATGGGCGGATTGCGCACTGCTCCACTATGTTCAGTGACGAGTCTGTTCGTTTTTGTTCATGAGCGGTGTTCCTACTTCCAAAAGCACGGTAAGACTTCTCTGCGAAGGCTTCTCTATTAAGGAAGGCCACTACTGGTAGCTCCTGCCGTTTTTGAACAACGTACAAAACATCCATATTAGGCCTCTAGCTAAGAGATGGCAGTTCAAGTTTCCTCCACGGTGTTCCCAAGCGGAACCGAAACTGAAAATGTTCTTCCTGATCTAAGGGATACGTGTGGCATGCACCTCAATGGCCATAGAGCTCGTTAGCCATCCAGGCAAGTTGCAACCATACGCATGTCCGACTGCAAGCTGCAACGGCTTTGCCTATGAGCCTGGTATCCTGGTATCCTTACGTGGATAGGTATCAGTAAATCTTGTGGTTTAAAGAGGTTTCTGCACGGAAGAACTGATAAGGTAGGTCCAGGTGAATAGTGGGGAACATTCTGGATGGTAAGGAACGCCGTAGTGTCCCTAAGGAAGCCGATAGGGTGGTATCTCAACGAGAAGCCGAAGTTGCTTTATCGCAACTGGCAGTGGGTAATACACCATGCTTGCATCCTTTGGGGTCTTATTCATCAAAGCGGTGATTGGTTTGCAGATGTAGGCTCGGTGTGTTAAACGATGTGGACCATTATGTTTTAAGATGTCCATTGAGGAACTTATCAAGAAGATTTTGTTTGCCAGCTATCCAAGAACGACATGGACTGGGGGTTCTCGAAATCATCAGAAAGTGGCCTGAACGAATGCTGGTTTTCCTAACCAGAGAACGCTACTTTCAATTGAAGCGTTCGGCACAAAGTAGGAATTAAACTAGTGTACTCGCAAAAGAGACAGAGAGAGAGAGACGGAACGCCGTAGCGAAATGGAGTATCATCGGTACTGCAGCCTGATCAGCAAAAAAAATTGGACACAACAATACCCACTGGTAGGGACAGTGAAGAAGAAATATTCAGCAAGTTCACGGACGTGACATGGGTGCAATGTGAACGTACAAGCACCCCAGCGGCGTTGAACAGAGAGCTTGCTTGTCTTCAGATGGTTGAGAATGATAGTCAGTAACCGCGAGTAAGCATTTGGCTTCGTGTCAGGCGTGAATCCGCTTCACACTGGTTTCCTTTTCCCGGCCACTGCATTAGGGAGAACAGGAAACATGAAATCCGAAAGTTGGTTTCGCAAAGCGTTTATCAGTTGGAAGACGGCCAAAGTGCAAGAACTAAGAAACGCATTCCACACATCCAGTTACTAGTTTTACT
This sequence comes from Gracilariopsis chorda, assembly GCA_003194525.1. Taxonomy (NCBI): domain Eukaryota; phylum Rhodophyta; class Florideophyceae; order Gracilariales; family Gracilariaceae; genus Gracilariopsis; species Gracilariopsis chorda. The sequence goes on from NBIV01000211.1 coordinate 107,210, forward strand.
CTGTGGTAGCGAGAAAGATGAGCTGCGTAGACACATTACCACGGAGTTTTGGGAGGTCTACACCAACTTCTTGTACACCCTGCCCTCTGACGAGATCAACGAACCACTTCAAATCGCTTTCTTCTGATTGCAAGGGGGCAAAATCTGTCCATTTGAAACTGTGCCAGGAAGTAGCAGATCTCCCGCAGAACTATCAAGTGCAGCTTGTGATCCGAAGAGCGCAGCACTAGGAGACGCTTCTGATGCATTGCAGCTGCACGGTGCCGTGGGAGCAAGCTTTTAAACTCTGCGAGGAACATCGTGAGGAGTCCAGATTCAAAGTGCTTTCGGACTGCTTCAGCTGAATCCGGTACAACTGCTGACAGCTCTCTATCGAGTGCAGAGTTACGGCACAGAATCTTTGTGGCAAGTAAGTAGTGTGCGCAAGTCACAGTCTCACGCTCGCGGCGCGGTTCACTGTGAAGAGGAACTTCAGCGTGCATGATACCTGTTGTTGGAAAGTCTCCTGTTTGCATTGAACGTGCGAATTCGTTCATGTGCGACCGAATAGCCAAGTCTTGCTCTTGTTGATCTGAAGAAGACGGGGCAGATGCGTTGTCCTTTACGGACCCTAGTGATTCTACAGCAAACCCTTCACCTTTGCTGCGAGTACTATTACCGTGAGGATTGATGCGTACAGAGGAGGGGTCGGAAATGCTGTTTTTCTGCTCGTTCGACGCTTGCGCAGAACTCACGCCCATACCCGTGCTCTTCTTACCCGAGATAGAACCAGTTTGGGGTGTCGAATTCACACTTTGCACCACCACGGACGCGGTCTTGGTAGTAGCTGTGGTGTTGCTCTGGGCAGCCATCGACTCTAGAGACTCAACATGTATACTATGAGACAATGGTGTCTGTAACAGAGTACTACCTGGCCGGTCTTTGGAAGGAACCAGAGACACTGCTCTGGTATCTGGATTTGCGGAGTTGGTAGCGAGAAAGATGAGCTGCGTAGACACATTACCACGCAGTTGTCGGAAGTCTGCACCGACGTCTTCTACGCCCTGCCATCTAACGAGATCAACGAACCACTTCAAATCGCTTTCTTATGATTGCAAAGGGGCAAAATCTATCCATTTGAAAACTGTGCCAGGAAGGTGCAGATCTCCCGCAGCACTATCAAGTGCAGCTTGTGATCCGAAGAGCGCAGCACTAGGAGATGCTTCTTATGGTGCGGTCGAAAGTGCTTCTTGCCTTACATTCTTCTTCATGGAATCGGAGGAGGACTTGAGTGCAGAAACTATGCGCCCGAATAAACTCTTCTTTTTCTTCGGTTCATTAGAACCAAAACAGAAAAACAAGAAGTCGGAGGTTACGATCCTGTGAGGCTCCCTACTTTCTCACGACGGCAACTCACACTTTGAGGTGCCGCTGTAAGAACCTTAATCAGCAATAACTGCTTGAGTCACTCAATTTGAGTGTATGATAGCACGACTTCTGCGACAGTATGACGTCTATGGCTCAAGCAAAGACGTCTATCTGTCGCTCTATATTTTCAAAAACCATATTTTTCTTCCTCCAATTTTCAGATTATTGTTCAACGAGATGGCGTATGCCTAGCAGCTGATGCTTGCAAGAAAAGCTACGTCACTTACACGGAATAGAATAGAATGACCTATTGACATGAATAAGTCTTTCAAGCAGTGGTAAATTTATTAATGATGTTTTTTCTTTTACATTTTCACAGAATTTGCAGAGAAAAAAGGATAGTTTCGTCACGTTAAAAAGATTTTCGATAACAACGCGTGAAGTTTGCCAAGTGTAAAAATTTTTGGGTAGCTTGATTTGTAGGTCACAATATGGATGAAGCATATCAAGGCTAAACGTGATGGGATGTAGAAAGATGTACTTTACTGCTCACCGTACATTTGTAAGCATTTTATTCGTCGTTTAGAGATGTTAAATCGAACTGTAGCTGGCGTGTGAATTGGAAATTCTTGACTCCGTTTTTATCTCCTATCACAAAACTTATCGGAAAGCAATAATCGTAGATATAGTGGAAGCTGAACCTTCGTACAAGGCAATCTCTTACGATAGAAACTATACTCAACGAAGACATTGAATATAGACATAACTGAATGCGGCAACCCGTCTTAAGAGCTCATTTACAAGCTCCTTTAGTACGTAACTGTACCTACCAGAACAAAGAAGTAGTGAATACGGAGATAAAGGCTTACAATGACCATGCAGGCAGTAGGAGATATGTATGTGTGTGTTTGGGCGTGAATATTCCATCTTTAAGGATAATAATTTACTTTTTGCCCGAACGGCACTGGATCAGCGAGTTTTTCATTTTCGACAAGATTTGTATGAGTTATATCAGCAATTTCTCCCCCAGCTGTTGCCCCAGGTGGAAAAGGTGGGGAGGGGGTGAAGACCCTATGAAATTCGATCTCATGTTAAGGGCCAATTCCCCTCTCCCGACTACCACCCCAGGCGTCTCTTGTCGCTTCTACCCCAGAAGTCTCTGGCTATTAGTGCGGTGACCATCACGCGAACTCATCATGCTGCTGATGGCAGCGGCACCGCTGCACCGCTGCAGACTCCACCACCAGCCATGCTTCCACGCCTCCCCTCAAAACGCACCTCCTACAATTTGGCCACGCGCTCGCCCAAGCGTTTGTGTCTGTCCTTTCCCGACGCTGCCACCATTGCAACAACTTCCACTGACTTCTGGGGCACCGTTCTTGACGACAGCCGCGCCCACTGTACATTCAACGTGCCCCAAATGACCATCTTTGCACCAATGCAACCTGCAGCCGCCGCGGCAGCTCCGCCGCACTGAACGCACCAACTGCGCGTTCACGGGCAGCAGCAACCACAGGTGCAGCTCGTGCCACACATTTGATAGTTCGCGCTACGCAACGCTCCTGAGCCGGACAGTGTTTCGCACGCCTCTCTGCGTTTTGGTCCCCTGTCAGTTTGCCTCGCGCTCTCACGTTGGATCGACCTTTATTGCACCCTGCGCAGCACTTGCAACCACCGCAACAACAGCAGTAAACTATAAATATTGCGAACCACCTGCCTGCTGTAGCCACGGCTTTTGCTCGTTCTCCGTCACACTCTCGTTCATCCTCCGTGTCTGGCGTGTCTCATATGTTTTACGAGCGACAACGCGCTGCTCCACCTGTTACAGCAGTCGCTACACCTCGAGGAAAGCGCCAAGGCGCTGCAGGCCTCCGCCTTGTTGCTCTACCGTGAGCCGTACAAGAAAAGGTTGTAATATGTCACAAATCTCAACTCTGCCCCCAAACCGTACCCCAATCATCATTGCAGCGCCACAGAAAGTACTATGTTGAAACGACGCAAGGAAGGAAATTTATTTGTCTAGACGGGTACTGACTAAAGTTAAAACCAGATGCAGCGGATCAACGTTGTTCAAACTGGAACAGTTTGGCGCAGACACCAGGCCATTCAATATTCCGCGAGCATAAAAAGTGAGGGCTTGGGCGTTAACATCGTTGACCTTGGTATACTGGATTTCCATCGTGGTCTCATTTTCAGATATGCGACGCAGTATTTTCTCCTATTCCACTAGTAAATCGTTACTTCAACCAAACCCCCTGATGCTGGAAAGGATTCTATTGCTAGCATCTTTTTTAGTAGTTTTTTTCATGATTAGGTACGTGTCATCGGACGCTTCAGCCTCCGTATGAATAAACGGGTAATAGGGAACAGAATGATGTGGCAAACTAGAATCACCTGTCATCTCGCGAATGATTGAGGTTTGAACTGGCTGTACAATCATTTCGTTGTTGGAAAAACAGTATTGAAGCCGAAGGGTGACATCAAAGGGTATAGAAAAAAGATACTCTAAAACCAACAGTGTCTTTTTGCCAAGCTGGTTTTTCTTGGCAGGAAAGTGTCCCATGACAGTTTGTTATGAGTTATTATCTACACCTAATATGCATAACTGGAGATTATGCACCTAGTTTAATGGTATATAAAAGCCAGAGGTCAGTGACCTCAAAGCCAACTTGGGCCAGACCACTTCTTCTTCATTTTGCGGCCCCACCTTCTACAAGAGCTGTGTGCTCTTGCTTGACTCCAAGCCTACTCTACCCCACATTCCCCGCATAACCGTGCAGATCAGTCCCCTGCACACCGTAAGCGACTTGGATGCTTCTTTTTGTTACGATATGAGCAGGCGTAATAGTTTGCTCCAAGTTCCGCACTAGACCTAAGGTTTTGAATGTGCGTGCTCATTGAAAACATTTTTATCTCTATTGCGTTAGATATAAGGTTTTGGTCGCACATTTGTTGTCATTACTATTTTTCTCCACCGCCATTAGTAGGCCGCTGTCTTGTGTATGCTTTTATCATCATCTATTTCCGCCTTGTTTTAGTTGAGGCCGTGCATTTCTTGTGCCTGCTATTGCAGTTCTCACGTTGCCATTAGCCCTTTTCGGTCTACTATCTATTGGCATTGCACGTCAGTGCTGGTACTCTCGAGCTACGAACATATTTTTAAGCTACTATCCACCAAAAACGCGTACAAAAATCGCTTTCATCGTCCGGTGTTGTGAATTCGTGCAATATGACAATCACAAGTTACATCGATGAACCGGCGACACGTAATTACGAGTTCGGCGATATGATATGCTTATCGCACTGTTGCACGACGTGTACCTTTGTCGCCAAACAATCACAAGGCAAGAATGCTTGAGAAACGAATAGTAGAACTGATAGAGAGATCATAGGACCGATGTCGTAATCAAGTTTGTCCCAAATGAAATCACCATCGATGGATTGTGATTCGTATGGGCCGCTGACTAGTTTAGTCCGTATTCGGTCCGTTCTATAACAAATCCGTATTCTACCATTGACCTTTTCCTCCAGACAAAACAACTCTTCCATGCTCTTTGTGGGAGTACAACGGTGCCCTTGTAGTTGTGCACCTGCAGTACACAATCTGCATGCTAGCATGCATTCTTTACTTCACTCAAAGACCTATTCGCACAGGAACTAAGTAGCCTTTCTTCTACCCAAGTTCCATATCTCGCTGCAAACGTGCAGAACCACAGGTCCTCCGTGTTTGAATTGATCAACAGCCCAACACGATATCTTGGACTGTTCACGCGACTCATCCTCGAAATGCACGTTACCATGTCACAGTAAGTGCTCATCATCATGGGCCGTGTTTTGTACACCTCCATATGACCCGGTGTGGCTCAGTTTTGCGTAGAGTCACACAGCACACGCGCCCATCGATGTGTTTGGTATACCAACTGATCTTTCCGAGGGTATTGTAATGAACGCAAGTCAACGCATACGTCTTGCTCTGTAGTTGAAAACTTCATAACGTTGAAGAATGTTTGCAGTTTTCCTTTGTAGTTTCTATGGCGCAAAGCCCAACCTGAGAAGTAACGTAGTTCTTCTTCTTCTTCTTTTTTATGGGCACACATTACCTGATTACGGCATTGTGGTAGAATCTAACTCTACAGGGGAGCTTTTCTTCGTCTAGCATGCTAAACTCTATGTACGTAAAGCTCCTCGGAAAGAAAGATTTTCTCTGTCCCGTAGTACCAATCTCTATTCATGTCCCCGGAATGTAGCCGGTGACTGCTGCTTGCTCTCACCTTGCAGCAGCCTTGTTGCGCTCACTAGCTACTATCTCGGAACATGGAAAGATTAGTACCAAGCTTCTACGGGAAGACCCGAGATCGGATCCATTTCGTTCTGACGCGACTCGCCTTTTCCATTCTTTTCTCTGCTATTCCTTCCCTTTCCACCAGAGGACGTCAGCTAAGGGGCACACCACGACAAGGCGGATTCCAATGTGCCTCGTTTTCGTCGTCTAGAAGCACTAACGACGTTCTACCCACCCTTTCCTCTTTACCCTTGGCGATTTCGGGTAGTTGAACCGACCTAACACACGTGCTTTTCTTCAATCCTGGCGCAAGTTCCGTAAAAACTCTGTAAAACCATTCAGATCCTTGTACGGGCGGGCCTGTTTTCTTCCATTATCCACGCGATGCTGAGATGCTGCGTGAGGTAAGACTGCCGCCTCAGTTTCCGTAGGAAACTCTTGACCCTTCCGGGAAAACTCAGGGAAATGCTGGCAAGATCTTCCGGGAAGCGCGTGCGTCGTGCCAACCCTTTCGCACAGCTTAGCGGGGGCCTTTTCTGGACAGTGCCACCCAGGTCGCTTGGGGCCGTCGGTCTGCCGACTGCCTGGTCGCTTTTAGAGACATCCCAGGTCGACGAAGGCGACCAGTCCGCCGATCGCCTGGGCGAGTTTAATGACATCCCGGGTCTAACGTAGTTCAACTGCGTTTTAAGCGGATAGCAAGCATTTTCGCGGACTCTGGCAATGGGCGTTAGATCGACATGGGACTCCATTAAGTCCTGATCTTGTACTCCCTATCTCGTCATCGATTTCTTCCGGAACCTTTTCTTCCAGAGAACCACTGGATTCTGATGCGCACAAATTAAAAAGATCAGTGACCCGTTTGCACGTCTCTCGTATCGGGCAGTCGGAGTTTCGTCACAAGCAACACCATTAGCTTCTAAGCGGGCACAATAGCAACCAAACTGCTCTTCGCATAGAACAATACGGGAGTCTTCAAGTTTTACACAACTTTTTGGTGGCAGACAATCCGATGCGCATTTGACAAAGCCTTGCTCGTTTTCTAATTGTTTCTCAGGACTTGTTTGGGTAACCCTTACTTTGTGATGCACAGGTTTTTGAACGCAATGTCCAGGTACATGCGACGAACAATAGCCAAAACATGGTGCTCACGATTCGTTCCGGGTTGTGAAGTACAAGATTTGTGATTAGGTTCACAACGAAAGCAGTCCAGTTCAGGAAGCCTGCGCCCGTTTCCTCTTCTGTAATTCTACGGCGAGCATCAGTCATCAGTTGTCAGAGCAGTATGACCTTGTTACTCTGAGATCTCCATACTCGGGAGTACGGAACGCTATTTTTGCAATCGTTGACAGGCCCTTTACCAAGGATGCAATGCGATTGGATATACTGGGGAAACTTCGCCGTCGAGTAGATGATTAACCTTCTACATCCTAGAAGTTAATATCGTTGCTTCGGAATTAGAGGCACTGAAACACTAACAGACCAACCAACGAACGGTACAAGGATAAAGGGTTATACAGTTAACACTTCAACCCTCACGGATATTCTCGCTGTAACCTTTATTTGCGAGGTTTCCTAACCTACAGTGAATTACCGAAGGGTACTTACGGCGGTAACTCGCAAATCTACGTAGGGCACACCCCGAAGCTTCATCCGGTTGCTACCTACACAGAAAGAAAGCCGTCACAGTGCGACTGCAACACACGCACTACCAATGATGTGGAACGTTTTGTGCTGCGTTGCGCCAAGCGGACGGAATCTAGAAGACGCGTGCTCCCTGCTCCTGCAGAAAGAAGAGGTAAGACTTTGGCGGAGATAGTCCGCCAGTGGCCACAAAAGTTGTTAGCTTTCCTGAGGAGAGAGAGGTTTTTCACATGAGAAACCACTATCAGCATGCCGAAATCAGGCATGCTGTACTCACAATAAAGAAAGAAAGAAAGAAAGAAAGAAAGGTTCTAACTTACCCTTACTTCGCTACTCTACTATATAATGCAGTCTCATTGTCCCTGTCTTCCCTTCAGTTCACGCAGTTAGCGAGTTCTGAGTTCACAAGGCTTCGTTTGAAGAGAAGGGGATCCCGCGAGCATTCCTGAGAGGGAAATTGAAAGATACCGCAATGAGGCGGATTATATGGGAGGTATACGAATATGACGATAAAGGGTTAGATGCTACGCTTCGCACCGCTGGTAAAGGAGTACCCGTTAACAGAGTGCCAATTATAACACAACACAAATTCCGCCGGAGTGCAGCGTGTGGTCTGTCGAGGCGGGAAAGTTGGGACAAGAGATTTCACAAAGAAAGTGCCAAGCCACCTTCATCCTCCATCAGCGAAGCAAGACAGCTACGGATCCCTCCAATGCTCACAATCTTCCGCACCGTTTGCAATGAGTAGCTGAACAATCTCGCTTCCTTCTTCGTACATCCCAATATTAAAGTACCATTGTTTTGCATACTTGACGGCTCCCCACCCATAGTCATTTCGATGCGAACAGTCCGCACCGCTGCGAATCAAACATCGAATCATGTCCGTTCTTCCTCGAAAGCAAGCGGCAAGCAAAGCAGATTGGTTTGCTCTGTTTCCAGACCACAAAGTATTTGCTCCGTTCGGGAGTTCGGCGATTAACCTCTCAAATGTCGGATAGTCATTGAACTTGATAGCTTGCAACAAATTCTCAGATGAGTTTGCTGTATATGTTGGTGATGTGTAATTCTTCTGGGGAAAAACTGCGCGCGGACAATTTCTGCTGGCTGTGACAGTTTTGATAGTTTGCAAGCGCTTTTTACACGCGAAGCAACCTGTTCCTGTTGATGGAAAACAAGGCACTACAGGGACGAATGCACGCGAATGCGATAGCATTTTGTTTTTAGCTCGAGCTTTTCGATTCAGCAGCGACCCGACGCGCTAGAACTTGTACTAGTTGGACAACTTCAAAGTACCGCGCCATCATGGTGTAGACTGCGGCTAATGTTAGACCGAGAGGAGATACGTGGTTTTGCCTTTTTGACGCAGCGAGGTGTGCGGAGGAGAAATATTTCTCCTTGAGCACCTCCGGCTGTATTTTGAAAAAAAATAGCCCTGAACCCGTTGTTGAGCTAACGGTCAACGGTAGAAGGCTAACCCTTAGTATGGGCCGCACTTCAGAATTACACTTGAATTTCGTGATGTTGACCATCGGTTGCCCTTCAAGTCTCATAGTGGATAGGCCCCCATGAAGTCACAAACATACTTCACCTATCAGAGCATTGCTGCTCTGAGAGCAAGATGGAACTTGGAACTTGATGCGAAGCTGCTGAGGCTATCACCGACGCAGCCGCAGCGGCTGGAGATGATGACACAATAGACAGGAAGATACCATTTAAGAAGAGCAGGAATCCAGTAGACAGACGACGTCTTATCTGTGGTCTTCCGAATCAAGGTATGCTTGTTGGGAGCAGGAATGGCTGACGGCAGGGGAAAGACCGTATGCAAATCAAGTAGAGGTTATTGCGAACAGAGAGAACGGACATTAAGCGCAGAGCTGAATCTGCTGTTCATGAACTTCCTCCGGAGTTGGTTGACTAAGCGGTTTTAAACGACGGAAAAAGAAAGACGCGAACAGCGGGTCTGCTCGGGATGAGTAGTGTTGGTGGGCGGTAACAATGGCAAGGCTGGGGCACGCCATGGACGCTCGCGAACAGGCATAATTTTCGATGTACGACAACCGGCCTTTTTCTCTGGTAACCCCCCGACACCACCTCAACCATCACGAGCGTCCTTTGCGCGATCACAGCACTGCTCAGTACGAAAACTGGCTGGGCGCAATAACTTAGGCCTTTCGCTCCGTCCGTGTCCTTATCGCTCTTCAACACACCAGCCTGGTCCCTAACTCCCACGAGACGCAGTGGCATTGCCCAAGTGCCACGCATCTCTCGACCACCCTGTGTGTACGCCCCGTTTAATCCTCAATAATCTATACTTTCACGCATCTGTTTCCTGGGTTCCCGTCCCTGCCCAACGGTATGGTGTGGTTCTTCACGAACCCATCCGTGTCACAACGAAGCCGCCTAATCTTCTACGGACATCTTGTCCTTTTGTTGCAATCTACATGCAAATCTGTTACTCGACAGGGCTCCGTCGAGTCCGAAGTCCTGCCCTCACTGCATGAGCATAACATCACCGCTTCAAATCAAGAGTCTTCAGCAGCGCGATCTGAACGGAACAACTGCACCAAAGCTAGACGTCTGCAATCCGTCTTGTTCTTTGTTTCCCGTTCCCTGAGTCTCTTGAAGAACCGGCGATCTCATTTCTTTTTCCCTGCAGTCTTGCTTTCAGCCCTGATGTACCGCTCTAGCATTCCCAGGTTCATAGGCCTTCTGTTGGTATCTCTTATTGTTTCTGTCCATGCATGGGGTTCCAACCCGATTCCGGACTCCATTCGACCCAAAACGAACTGGGAGTCCAGCTTCCCCTCGAACCCCACTGTGACCGTCCAAACAGGTCACTCCGCCCAACAGGCCATCGACTCCTGCGATAATCTCGTAGGTTCCGAGGGGTATTGCACTGTGCTTCTTGTTGGCAACCCATCAGATTCCACTATCAACATCTACCGCTCTCGCACCAAGCTTACCTCCAACGGTGCCGAAATCACGTCGTCTGGGTCCGTCACATTTGTTGCGGTTAACACTCCTTACGTGCACAGAGTAGTCGTCGAGAACCTCAACATCCGCGGGCACACAGCTGCCAATATCTACGCCATCTTTGTTAGCGGCTCAGCTATCTCCGAAATTGTCTTGCGTGGGAATAATATCTACTCGTTCAACGGCACAAGCAACGCCCATGGCATTGCCGTGTACGGTGAGGGCTCCGTTCCAATATCTGATGTCAGCATTCTCTTCAACGAAGTGTACGATATGAGCACGGGTTATAGCGAGAGCATCGTCGTCAATGGAAACGTCGTTCGATGGGTCATCGGCAGCAATTACGTTCATGACGTCAACAACATCGCCATCGATGCAATAGGCGGTGAAGGTACCTTCCCCCCGAGCTCCTTCGCCCGCCTACCTCGCCCAAGCGATGCTGCTCGTAAGGGCGTTATTGAGTATAATACCGTAGAGAGAGTTAGCACCCTCACCAACCCCAATTATGGGAACAGTCATACTTGGGCGGCGGGTATCTATGTTGACGGAGCGCGGGAAGTGCTCATTCAAGGCAACACTCTCGTCGGTACGCCGTGGGGTATAGAGATTGGAGCGGAGAATTGTGTAATCACTACCGATGTCATTGTGCGATACAATACCATCTCCAACAGCTACTATGGCGACTTCCTTATAGGAGGGTACAACCCTGGTGGATACGTAGGCAATGGTTCCATTCAGTGCAACCCGCGTTTCACGCAGGATGCTGACGAAGGCCACGGCTATGTGCAGCGCATCTCCGTCATGGGTAACAACTTCTCGACTACAACTGGTTCTGAGGATAACATTCTTGTCCAGTACAGGGCTACATACGCTGTCATTGCACAACCTGGCGTAAGTCCCCAGAACGAAAACGGCAACGGTAGCGCAGCCGGTGACGAGAACGCAGTTCGTACGTGGCTCTAGTCCTAAAACAGTTCTGTGTGATGAGACCAGGCTACTCTGAACTCTGCAGTCTTATGGCCGCTGAGTTATCAACCACATGATGTGATCCTTAACAGCTATAGTCCACATCTGACCCAGCTTTAATACTCTCATTAAGCACGCATGAAGGCCGACGTATTTTACCTCGATGATGTTTATAACTATAACGTGTGAGAGACAAGGGTATGAAGGGTAATGTCCTTTTCTATCCAGCTTGACTGAAAAGATTGCCTTTCTGATGAGGTCAGAGAGAACCTACAATCGGCGTTACTTCTTCTTTATTGTGGGCGCTTGATGCATGATTACAACATAACGGTAGATATTCTTCCTTGAAAACTTCTCTCTCCTTAAGAAGGCTTACAACTTTTTCGGCCACTGACGGACAATATCAGATATGTCCTTTCCTTTTCGTCTTGTAGATAGCGGAAGCTCTGATCTCCTAGACTCCCTTCCTTTTGAACAGCGGTGGACATAACGTTGTACACCGCCTGTGTCCTGCAAAAAGCTTGGCGTCTCGGTGACAATCAGCGCTGCCAAGTGTATTGTAATTTCACCCACGATGATGAACAGCGTACCAAGGATACAGAGTTAAAAGGCTGATCCCTTTATTCATTGTCCACGAAGTATCGGGTTCAAACAAGAAATCTCTTAGCAAGCCTTTTGATCGCGTGTCAAACAATCGCAGGAGACATGAGGAATGTATATCATGTTTGCTGAGTTCCCCAACCGACCGCACAATTCATCCTTCCCCGAAGAACCGAACCTCAAATTTGTCAATAACGCAGCATGTTCTGTCGATATGCCATTTGCCCTCCCGTTGGTATACCGTGAACTTTTCGCCTAATGCGGCGAGAAGTACAGAGCTGATCTTTGGGGCCTTCCACTAAATCCCGTCCATTTGTGCTTTGGAATAGCAGCCTTGCTTCTTTAGCCCGTCCACCCGTCTGTCCGACATAAGTATGTAAAGCCCGATAAGTTTCCGCACCTGGGCGTCCGTATGTGTACTGAGCGGCTCTTTGCAGATCCCCATCAGCGAGGAATACCAAAAGTCACCTGTACAAGCCTGCCAGAAACCAACGAACAAGAGGAAGTAATTGGCGAGCCATTCCGTGACGGCCTTTCCTACTGCTAAACTTGAGTCAAAGTCTTCCTGCAACGCCTCGTCGAGCGCGAGTCTGCATGCAGTGAAAAACACAAAAGCAGCTACAAGATTAGAGAACACTAGAAGCCAAGCAGAGATCTCAAAAAACTTGTTATCCCTTGACCTAACCGCAAGAGTGTCCTCAACGACTTCTCGCACCAGAACCTGATCGTCAGCGGATATAATTCGCTGTTCGTCCCATCGCACCACATCTCCTTCTGCGTGGCGCTCAGCTGCATCGGAAACAATGAAAATGGGGGCCATGGACTTCTGCGTCACGTGAGCGAAGTGATGCAGCTTGAAAAGCGAGAATATCGACCTGCGAGCGGGCCCAATGAGACGGCGACTCAATCAAGTAATGAAATAGTCGGAACTGCAATAAACGAGACGAAGAGTACCGCCGCAGAAGATATTACAACCAACGTCATGCTAATACCTCGCTCATACAAAGCTACCACTCTCTTTACTATGAATACGACTTGAAAAACTACCAAGGAGAAGAACGGCATACTGGAGAGGGCTAACAAGATGTTTCGGTTGTTCGGATGCATGGGTTTTGACGTCACAACGAGCAAAAAGAGTAACTCTTGACCAAGAGGCGACAGTGAGAACAAAAACTGAGCTCATCCGGGGAAGACAGATCACGTCTCCATTTCGAACTTAACAGAGCGCATTACATTATTGAACTAAAAAACGCAGTTGGCAAAAACATCATAGGTTAGGACCCTAACATATATAGCGGCTGTCCTCTGAAACATTATGGTCGCAATCTAGAATCCGGACAGCATACCAGGCGGTAATCTTACCAAGGGCAGGAGCCTCTGTGAGCCGGCTGTCGAGCCAATGTGTAGCCGTACTAGAGCCGCAACAGCAGCACAGTGAGGAGCTGGAATAGAATCTGATGGCATCAGATGTGGTCAGATGGTGAGTGTCTACACGAATGGCCGAGTGTTACTTCCTTGAACGCTTCGATTGACCGATAAGTGCACTTGAACCCGTACAAAGCTCATTGCTTATTTCGCATTTCGGTGTATTTGAAACAGACATCGCGACCGCTGGGGTCAAGGTGCCGTGTACTGCATTTTCAATGGTTTGGATCTCCGTCGTTGCGTCCTTTGGGTCGACTTGCGACCATTTGTTCGCTTTATCAACAAGTGTGACGCGTTAGCTGCAGAAGTGAGGGGAGACTATCGACCGGTCAGAAGGACAGTTCTTGTAAAGTATATCCCAGTTGTTGCGGTATTGGTCATTCGTGCTGGAGAGTATATAAAGGCAAGACTGCAAGGACGAAAGGTTAGCCGTCAGAAGGGCTCTACCAGCGGTACTTGAGGGTCTCAAGTTGAACCTATACCCTGAAGTTGCTTCAAATCATACCTGTGCCATTGCTTGTCAGTAAACCCCCATAAAACACAATGTATGAAGAAGTCGTCCACAGCTGAAACTGTTTTGGCCTTAGAGTTAGACCAGCGCCATACAAATGCAAAAGTAGCTTCGATCGCAAAGTTGTCTTCTGTAAATAGGCACCCACATAACGCGAGCGTGCAGTCCTGTACGCAATCGAGACTGGTAATCCTGCATGCACAACCATGGTTGTCTGTGTCCCATCGCTTTATACGAAGTTCATTGATCCTAAGAGTTTCTTGTTGTTCAAGAACAGATGGATCAAGATGAGTAGTACATATGGCGAAGAAACCGGCTGATGATATGATTTTGCGGATATCCTAATGAGAAATTGAAAGATTAGAACTTGATAGCGGAAGTCATGTGCTACCGCAGATGGCCCCCCTCAAAACACCGGAGTTCTCAGCAAATTGGGGCGCGTTACAACTTCTTCTCAGTTCTTTCCGGCGGACTATTGCATTGCTCTGTGTTAAAAGGGTCTTGATGTCCGGTAACGCTGCAGCATCGGCAAACGCCGCTGACACATTATGAGAAAGTGCTGGAGAAGCGGGGGTAGGTATGTGTTACTGTATCCGCATTAACGCTCTCACACTCGAAGTGGTGGTCAGGTCATTCTTGAACAGCAGTTTCGAAGTCAAGAAAGAGATGACTGTCATCTGAATGTGTCGTAGTCGACCTCTCTCTAGTTCACTTCGGGGGTTTGGTCAGAGTACCCACCTCAACGCCATCGAGAAAATCTTTGATACATGAGATAACACTGGGACTATATAGCATTAGGTTATGGGTAAGGCGAAGCTCCTTGCGATAGTGAGGGCGATGCAGAATGGACTCGGCCTTTCCGACAATGCCATCAGATTCGTCAGCAATAAGGGGGTTAAGTCGACCGCCGGTGCCGGCTACCACCAGTACTTGAACCTGGTCAGGAATACGCCCAAGCTGGGCGGCAAACCATTGCTCGTCCTTCATGAGGAGCTCGTAGCCTGCATGGGATCCCAGCACAACACGTGCAGCGCCATGCACCAAATCGCGCACAACTTGAGGTCCGGCCACATTATCCCGATGGAAGGCACGCGCAAGAGCTGCACCCTGAACTGGTGGCGCGATCATGACACAGCGGGCGGAGCTGAGGTGGTCACCAAGTACAGCGCCGAGCCCGGCCGCAAAGGCGCGATGCACGACGAGCCCGCCGAAGGAGTGCGACACGAAGTTGACGGAGGATGGGAATACATTTTGGCGCTCCAGATGGGTCGTTACAGCGTCGATGAGGCCCTCGCTATGCTCTCGTAGCGGCGCGGCGCGGCTGCGGTATCCAAAGTTGAGCACATCATACTGAGAAGAAAGCGCAACCGCCAGTGGCAGCATCTGCAAGCGCGCACCAAGGAAGCCGTGCAAGAGCACGACGAGCCCGCGACGTCCGGTGGCAGTGCGAACCATAGGCGGATGTGATGGGCGAAAGATCAACAAAAAGCTACGAACGTCCACAGATGTCAACGGGGACCGTATCAGTGCAAACAAAAATGCAGCATTTGTCCACGGGGCATGCAGCCATACCAATATTGTTGTTCAGTCCTCGTGTCGCGCTTTTTGCGTCAAGCAGGAGGGGTCTGAAGCTAAGGCCCAAGGCCATCGATGGAAGCTGGGGTATGTGAGGATCTTACAAAGCTGAAGCTTTAGCGTTATCTTCCATCCTTTTTTCTTGTACCCGACAGCTGTTTTGGGTATGTCTTTGAAGGTGAACCCTTGAAGGCGCCCTCTCTGTTGTGAGAGGAAGACCATACCTCTAGTGTATATTCGACCAATGGCATCATATGAGGCCAAAATTGATTGTCGCACAAATTTTGTAAACAAGGTTATTTTGTCAAGATTCTTAGTCCACTACGTAGTTCGAAGTCTTGTTTACTCCGGCAGAGCTCAAGTCCCAGTTCATACTCCCATCAAGTTTACATTAGAGAGTTTACGAAGAAATTGGTTTTTCGAGTGACATCCATTTATGGCTGCAGCAGATTTGTCACGAAATTAAATTACACGAACCTCATCCAGTGCATACGAAACTCGCCAATCTATCCACAATTATGAGTACTTCAAAAAAGCCTCACAAATGCAACGGTTACTACAGAGGGCGGGAAACCGTTTTCCTTCCTGCACGAACCCTTGACAGCGTCAAATATCAGTTTCACTAGAGACAAGATGAATTTAACGCACTTCGCAATATTCCAAGCGTTCAAGCGTCAAAAGAAAAGAAAAGAGCCACTCCGTCTCGGGTTTCTCTCTGAGCTTGACGACCTAAAGCAAATTCTTTTGCTTGCCAGATATTATTCTTCCCAGCATGACACTCAGAAAATCAACGCTCGGTGGCTGCTAGTCAGCAAATATGCATTCAATTTAAACCGGTACAGCAACCAAAGCTCTCTACAAAACTTTCGTTTTCTGCCACATGAAATACCCAAGATCGCAGCACTTTTTAACTTCATCGCCAACAGAACTGCTCGATCTGGGTACTGGACAGATTCTATCACGTCATGTTGTATCGTTCTCCGCCGTCTTGATAGCTTTTCTCGTTGGCTCTATATTGAGACTCAGTTTGGAATGCACTAATCAGCCTTCAGCGAGATATTCTGGGAGGCTATGGAGTCGTTCATAGCCAACGTAGGCCACATCCTGCAGTTTCGTCTTCATTTTATGCAGCAAAGAGCTGTGCTTTATGCGGCAGCAATTACCGAGAAAGGGGCTCCACTAGATAACATACTCGGCTTTATTGATTGCACGAAGATTCAAATGAGCCGCCCAGGAGGGTCAAGTGCGTTGCAGCGTTCGTGCTACTCGGGACACAAGAGGTTCCACTGCCTCATCTACCAAACAATCACGACTCCAGATGGGGTGATATTTCATCTACATGGACCTGAGGTTGGGAGGAGGCATGACATGACCCTGTACCGTGACAGCGGTCTCGACACGCACTTGTCAGGGTGTACGGTTATTGACGGGAAGCAGTATGCGGTATATAGTGATCCTGCATATATGCTCCGCACATGGTTGCAGGTTGGTTTTCCTCCTGGGGGAGCCACGCCTATTGAAGCCGCCTTCAACCGGGACATGAGTGCCGTGAGAGAAGCTTTAGAGTGGTCCTACAAGGACCTTAAGCAAATGTGGTCGTCACAGGATTACATAAGATTACTACGAGTACGGAAGGCCCCGATAGCTCTAATGTACGAAGCAGCAGCGATACTACTCAACTGCAAAACTTGTTTGAAGCACGGTGGTCAGGTCGGTTCGTACTTCCTATTTTCACCACCGACACTTGAGAACTACATAAGCGGGGGTATCCAGGAATATACTGGAGCGTTGAAGAAAGCTTTTATGCCAAGGTGTATGTGTGCCCTCAATGGAGCGTACGGAGCGGCCAAGCACAAAGTCCGCAGCGGAGGCGTCCGACCGAGCGAAGCGAGGGAGGTCGCCGGAGCGAAGGACTTTGCGCGGAGCCGTGAAGTACGCTGCTTTGAAAGGCACACAACTTGGCGGATAGCGCAGCACACGCGCATCTTGTACCCAAGCAAATAACTCTCATATAGCGAAAGCGATATGCTGTACGATGCGCCATTTACCGACCAGAAAGCATGGCGTCAATGATCACACACGAACTACAAGGCTACTTCAACTTGTCAGCGAGGGCAGAGAGAACATTGATAAGGCTTTGACGCTCTTTCATAGCCATGCGGCGCTCGTCCTTGTCTAGCTCACACTTCCGCTCGTCCAGCGCCAGCCGTTTCTCCTTCATCACGAGACGATGTTCGTCTTTTGCATCTCGACTCCCCTCATGCGCTTGCATCTCAGTCCATCGCTTGACATCATGCTCGAAGCGCGATTCTTCCAGCTTCAGACGTTTTACATCCAGCTCTTAACGAAGTTTGATCTCCTCTTGAATAGCGTCCTTCTCGTCGTCATCCGAGTCCGTGCTGAACACACGTTTCCTTACCTTTTTGAAGGCCACTGGAGAGCTCTTGTCACTGTCACTCGCGCCACAGTCTTCCTCCCTATCCTCCCTTTGCTGCTTTTGCATCCTTGTTACAGCCTTCGCGCGAATAGCCTCTCCGGCGTCATTAAGCTGTTTCTCTTTCTCTGTCCGTTCATTGATCAGTGCATTCTTTCGCTCTTGTTCTTCATCCATGGCGAGGATGACATCATCGAGAAGTTCCTCCCGTTGACCGCGCTTCTCTACAATACCCGACGCAGCCGCCGTTCCCCGCACTTCGACTCTTCGTTTCTCAACAATGGTCGTGAAGCGGTCACGGAGTGTTTTTGGGACCGGACGCGTAATATCTACAAGCTGTGACGAGGGTGCAGCATCAAGAAAAAGCTTTAGGGCCTGCTCAAAACGCTTGCCAGTTTTACCATGAGGCGCAACATGTGCGTCAGAGGCCGTGACAGCCTTCAACAACAAGAGGTCCCATGCTTCAGTAAAGCGGATCCGTTTTTTCTTGGCTAATGATGGAGTGCTTCTGGGGACACATACGGCATCTGAGGCAGCAGGCGCATACGGGGGTTGCGAATCTTTGTTCACCACGTCGTTCTGAGTAGGCGTAGCGGGGGAATGGGAGAACTGCCCATCTTTGGGAAAGGTTTTGTGCGCGTTTGTTGGTGTAGATGGCCTCAGCGGTGGCAAAGCAATGTTATTGGTCAGTTCTTCTCTGCGTTTCGGCGGGATACTCTATATGTTTTTTGGCTACTTGGGTGGCCATCTCTCACAGCTAGTTTTTTTTTGATTTCGTACCGGGCGCCGAGTAGACGGAATATGACTTCGTGTCGACAACAGAATTTCGTATAGGTGTACAATTGTTCGTGGTGTACGAAATCTTCATCGAGTCACGAGTTAAAATCGAGCTTCGTAAATCCTCTATTCAACAACTTCAACTTCGTAAACTTCCAAAAACCCATCACAATGACAACTGTATCTGATATGCGCCGTAAAGTCGGCACCCGTGCGCATACACGTGCTCGACTTGTCACATCAGTTCCTAACTGCAAACATTTTTTTGGATCTCTTTGGAAAATCATTATGATTAATGACAAGTAGAAACCGCCTTTGGCCGTAGGAGGCGCTGTGCGCTGCGCCGTTTTGTTAGCTTTGTAGATTTAGTAGCGTTTGGTGGCTTTCCAAGCACTTTACTCGCTTGTGCTCGCAATAGCGCTTGTAGAACCGCGGGGCGCAGTGACGCCTGGAGTATCTGGAGCCATAAGGGTTTGTGTATAGGCGCCTAAATTGACTGCAGTGTCCGCCAATGAAAGGAAATCGCGACACGTTGCTTTCTCTAACTGGCTGGCACTGCAGTCATTATGGGAGTGCCAGCTAGTAAGCAGCAAGCTTTGCTGCTGCTGCAGAATTTCTTTAATGGTAGGGAGGGGTTGCGCCAAATGGGAGTTTTGCATGCGCAAACGGGGGCGTGCAAAGCTAAGTTGTGGCGCAACGCATCCCGTCACTCAAAAACACCCCCCTCATACATGAGCAAATCATTAAGAGTGGGGTGTTGAGATACTGGCACAAACGTGGAAACTGTCAAGGTAAACAACCGTAATCAGGCAATGATGACTTGTTTATTTGAACTACTTGGGCAAACCATACAATGTACTTCGCATCTCTGCAAAGTTAATGAGGGCAACTTTTTTGACGATAGAGAGAAATAAACCGAACTTCTGGGAGCCAGCACTGGCATTTGTAATGAACAAAACCCTGCCAAAGACCCAAGCAATGGTTACTCGATCGTGACAGAAACTAATGCTGCTCTAGCGTCGCCGAACGTAAATTTCACCGAAACTGAATTTGAAGGCGACGGATCAGTGGACTTCCGTTGCCGAGAGTGGATGATATCTGATGTTTCGACGCCTTTATATGGATTTGTGCTATTGCATCAATGGACAGTCATTCGCCGAGCTGGAGATTTCATCACGGCGCCTCATGCTCCGAATAATTTCACGCCATTTGACTGCTTTATTTGGATGTTTCCAGAAACCTCTCTGAAAGTGATTGTGGATATAATTAATGATATTTTGTGCCAAAAAGTTTTTTTGAGGACTACTGGAGGAGTGATTCTCAAGCTTATTGGCATTCTCGTTTTGATGACTCGATTAGAGTTCTCAGACAGGCATGACTTGTGAAGTCAAAAGTCTCAGTAACGGTATTTAGCATCCCCCCACTTTGGAAAAATTATGGCCAGGAATAGAGTTGAGACTATTTGAATCTGCATTGTCTTTAGCAGAGATGAAAAGCGTGAGGAAAGTGGAATTGCTCTCTGGAATCTCGTCACGAATTTTGTGAACGCAATTAACGACCACTCCCGAACATTCGTCACTCCGTCTCACTCTTTATGTCTTGACGAAAGCATGTAACGTTGGTACAGGCTTGGAAGGGACTGGTTTGACGTTGGTCTCCCTCATTACACAGCATTGGATCGCCACCCCGAAAAAGGAGGTGAGCTAAAATCCGTTTGTTGCAGATAAAGTGGTATAATGATGAGAATTGAACTCAATATGGGGTCAGAAAACAACTCACAATCTTTTTTCGCTGAGAACCATCGACATGGAGCTGCTGTTCTTCTGTAACTGGTTGAGCCTTGGTTTCGAACTGAAATGGTTATTTGCGCCGATTCATTTTTTGCGTCTGTCCAAACTGCGACTTCTCTATTGCAAAAGGGTTTAAGATTTATCGTGGGTGTGGAGACTGCTGCTAGCAATTTATTTTGAAAAACGTGTCAGAATTGACGATTTCTCGAAGGGGAGAGCACGTTACGCTTCTATCGAAGGTAAATTCAGTTAAAATGAATCTCATGATATTTTTATTGGTGGACAGAGCTCGAAGGTATTTTATATCTATGTGGAATAGCGGACGTGCGGGTAAGGTGGGGAATGCGAGTAACCGAGCGGATGACGGACCGGGAATCGGACAGGTTGTACACGTGCGTGCTTGTGCACATGATCAGAACGCGTACCGAGATTTTCCGTGCGGTACACTAATTTTTAGTATTTCTAGCTAGGGTAGTATTAGTGACCCATGTGCGGCCGACGGGCCTGCACCTCGAGGCCCATTACAGTGCCCTCGAGGTGAGCCACTAGGGCCTGGGCTAGTATATAGGTACCACTACGGTCACTACCCCTTTTCGAGTAAAGCCAGACGTTCCTTGACCAAGTCTACGAGCACCTACTTCTAGCTCGCGATACAGACGGCGCACTAGGTGGCGCAGCTAGTCCGACCGGTCACCACTAGTGGTACACGACCACCAACACCCAACGCGTGCACACTGACCACGCCTGGCGCAGTTGTCCGTCCGGTTCCACCGCCCTCGCCCGACGTCTCCTGACCGACCGCTTCGGATCCTTGAGCCCATTCTCCGTCCGGGCTTCCTAGGAAACTACACCCACCAACCGCTGAAGCCTCGGCCGACCGGTTGGCACCTTTCATTTAAGCACTACGCTTCCCCACATTGGTCTCCCGACCTAGAAAACCAATACGGGCCGAAATGGAATCCAGGCTACCGAAGCCTCCCAGTCAGAAGGGCTCTGAGGGCCACAAACCAGCCAAGTCCGCTACGGAGTCTCAAGCCGCATCGGCGGCGGCTTCAGACACCGCTTCGGTTACAAACCGAAGCACCCGGAGTGCGTCAGCACTCCTACAACCCGCCACGGAAAACCCCGAGGCCTTGCTGCGCGCCAGCCGAGGCGCGTCAGCTCCCTCGGTACCGCACGGACAGCCGGCACCTCAGGCACCAGCCCAACCACCAGGCACGGGCGTTCCTTCGCGATCAAGACCGATCGGAAATGATGGATCCGATGACTTGTGGGACCGTATACGGACACACATTTCTGTATTCGTCCGCACGGAACTCGAGATTCGAGTACCAGTGGCGGTCGAAGAATATCTGGCTGATCGGATACCTCAGATTATGGAGCAGCAGGAGTCTGATATCGTCCGCACGGTTACTAGGGAGGTCGTGACACGCTTGAAGCCAAGCGTCAACCTCGTCGGCGTTCCATCTGATCGGGCACAACCGCCGCTTCCCGGGGACCCACAAGATCCCCAGGCACTCCAAAAGTACGTTTCAAACCGTACGGGCTTCGCACCAGACCCACAGACCGGTACAGGAATACCGGACGGGAGCGATCGAGATGCTTCCCGAATGGTATACCTGCTGGCCATCCCCAGTCAACCAGGACCGGGTGCAGATCCCGACGACAGTAGCTCCGAGGATGGGAGCTCAGTTTGCGACAAGCGCGACCGTCGGGGGAAGTCTCCCAACTCGGACCACAAGAAACGCGGCGGGAAGAAAAGGTCCCGCCGTGGGAAACGTAGAGACCGTTCGGACTCAGACACGGACCGCTCGGACTTTACAGAGTCAGAAGAAGAGTTCAACCAGTCGGACTCAGAGGTGAGTGATGAATCGCGTGATTTGCGGTACCGTTTGGGCAAGAGGTTGCTCAAGCGACTCAGGCCGTTGAATGACCTGTTCAAAAAGGCGGTGGACTACAGGTCCTACCGCCTATTGAAGAAGTCCGCTCGGTACGACTCCAAAGTGGCCAGATATATTGGCCGCTACCACAAGAAGCTGGATATTCAGCTTAAGGGTAACCCGTTCTCCGGATCGGACCCTATCGTCGTACTGGGCTTCTTACAGCGGTTCAAGACCGCATGTGACCACAACGGGATCACAGAGGGCGCAGCTCTCTGGTGCTTCCAGTTCTATCTGACCGGATCGGCCCACTCGCTGGTACACTCCCGCATCACGGGGGAGACGAACGCTGTGGACGTCCGAAGCCGGGAAACCTTACGGACATACTCCGAAGTGGTCAACTTCCTGTTGACCACGTATGCGACCGACGAGGTTATCGCAGACGCATACGCGGATGTGACAAACTACCGCCAGTCGTCGGGCATGTCCGAAACGGAATTCGCTCAGAAGCTCTGGAACAAAGCCCTCCGTTGCGGAAACTTGTTCTCGGACAGACGTTTGAAGTCCGTCTTTGTGGAGAACTTGCTGCCCGCTATACGGTCCAAGGTCAGAAATCATCTGACAAGTCACCCGCACATCGGCCTGAATGACCTCGCCCGATATGCAGAATCGTATGGCGACACGCACCGTGCCGCCAGACGGCAGGCGACCCGCACGGATTCTCTGCCAACTCATCGGAAGGGCACACGCTCGAAGGTGATGAGTTTGGACACCGACTCGGACGAATACGAGTCCGCACTTGGTGATGGACAAGTGTTCGCAGTTGGGAATGGCAACACCTTACCATCCCCTCCGACGACACCCACCACCACCACGTCGCACTCGTCCCGAGCGGTCCAGTTCACCGCCCCTCCACGGGGAGCGGCCCCCACATCCGCACGATTAATGGACAAGCCGTGCCGGATCTGTCTATCCCGGGATCCGGACTGTTGCCAGATGCTACCGCCGGGCGTTCGTGCGGCTTTACTGGCCGCACGGGAAGTGAACTTCAACCGCCGTAAGGAGGGGGGGTTCTATAATTTCCCTCGAAACTCGCACGGCACTGCACCCAACAACGGACCCGGGCGGAGATACCAAGGGCCCCGCCAGGGCTTTCCGCAAGCCTACACGGACCCCACTCACCGCTCGGAACAGACAAACCCACCGGTCCACCTGGTGGACGCCGATTCACCACCTGCTCTGGAAAACTACCCGGAGGGTGCATAGAGGCGAGCCACCCCCCGAGGCAACAAAGCCTCACCACGGAAACCGCGCGGTCTTATGAAGAACCCGATTCGGAACCGCACGATCCCACAGAAGCAACCCATACGGACGAAGATCTCAACCCTGGGAACATGCAAACCGACCCGGTAATGCTCTTTAATCGAGCGCATTACAAAGTCCGTTTCTCGGTCGGTCTGGATTCCCAAGTCCAGATACCCGTCACTGGCGTCCTTGACACCGGCGCTGGGCCCAACTTGGTCCATGTGAATTCGCTTCCGCCCGGATGCCAATCGAAACTGCTTACTCGAGACCACCCGAACATTACGGATGCGTCTCGTAACCGTATGCGGACTTTGGGTGTCATCCGCCTTTTTATCCGAATCGGTAACCTTGGTGTGTGGGACCACTTTTTAGTCTCAACAAACCTGGCCACCCCGTGCTTGCTCGGTACTACTTTTATCGACAAGCACGTGACGGCTATCTATCCACAACGGAAACAGGTTGCTTTTCACCACTCCCGACCGGTCGCACTCCTGAGCGCGTCTATGCGCACCTAAAGTATGATCGTACAGGATTCGCTTCCCACGACGGACAACTCGACATCGAATAAGATTCGTGTCACCCGAGCGGTTAATATACGGCCAATGACCCAAGCGGAGGTGCAGGTTACCGCTGACGTTGGAGGACTTTCGTTCCTCCAACTGAACCCAAAGACGGTAAAGAAGCGCCTCATGCTCATGGCCAACGGCGTCATGGAACTTATCCCGAAACGGTCCTTCCGGGTCCTAGTTTCCAACTTTGGGAACAGCCCGATACATCTGGCCAAGAACACCATAGTCGGTCTTGCCATGCCCGCACCGGTTGCCTTAATTTCACCGTCTCCATTCGTCGGGGACGACGAATCTAAGGAGGGGGCCCCAACACCCCAAAACGACAACCAGAACGGACAGGAACTACAGACCGAAGTGGTGGACCAGGACGGATGGAAGCAGAAAGTCCGCATCGGCGATGAATATGAGTCCGAACGGGAACGAATCACCGACTTTCTGCAACCATTCTCGGATATGTGGGATGGACACTTGGGAGCAATCTCAATTGCCAAACACCGCATCCATCTGGAAGATGACTCTAAGCCAATCTTCCAGATGCCTTACCGAGCGGGACAGAAGAGACGTGACCTGGAAAGGGAAGAGGTCACGAAGCAACTCCGTGCGGGTGTGATAGAACCGTCGTCCGCAGAATGGGCCAGTCCGGTCGTATTTGCACCAAAGAAGGACGGCACTCTACGCTTTTGCGTAGACTACCGTCGCCTCAACGCAATGACCGTACGGGATACTTATCTGATACCCAGAATGGATGAGTGCATTGACTCACTGGGCAATGCAGTGTTGTTTACCACGCTAGATGCCAATAGCGGTTATTGGCAGTGCGAGGTAGATGAGTCCGATCGGGATAAAACGACATTCACCTCCCACATGGGATTGTTCCGTTATGTTCGAATGCCGTTCGGTCTCAAAACGCACCTGCTACGTTCCAGAGGGCGCTGGACATCATCCTCTCATGGGTCAAGTGGCAATTCGTGCTAGTATATCTAGACGATATCATAATATACTCCCGATCGGTCCAAGAGCATTTTGGGCATGTAAAGACCGTACTGGAACTCCTTCGTTCGGCTGGCATCACTCTACACCTGGAGAAGTGCTTTTTCTTCCATCAGGCGTTCGACTATCTCGGCCATGTGATCCGTCCAGGCAGGCTACAAGTGTCTGGCAAAGCTTGCGACGCTTTGCGGCAGGCGAAACCCCCTACCAACCAGACGGAACTCCGCTCGTTCCTTGGCCTATGCAACGTGTTCCGTCGCTTTGTAGAGGGATTTGCTCGCATCGCCAGCCCGCTCAACCGGAAACTGGAGAAAGACCAGCCCTTCGAGTTTGAGACACTGACCGATGCGGAATGTGAGGCGTTTGACGATCTGCGCCAACGGTCTCATACGCCCGCCAATCCTGGCCCTCCACCGAAACGGATACAAGTACGTCCTGGACACAGACGCCTGTAACACCCAGGTCGGATGCTGTCTCCTCCAGGAGCAACCTGAAGGTGATCTGCGACCGATCGGTTACTGGAGTCGGTTATTAAGCAAAACCGAACGGAAATACTCAACAACCGAACGGGAATGCTTGGCCGTAGTCTGGGCCATCTTGCATCTGCGACCGTAGCTGGAAGGCACGCGTTTCACTCTCCGAACGGACCATCACTCATTGAGGTGGATCCTCAATTTAGCCGATGCGTCCGGACGGTTAGCGAGGTGGAGACTCCGCCTGATGGAGTACGACTTTGACGTCGTACACCGCCCAGGAGTAAAACACCAAGCAGCCGACGCCCTTTCCAGGATCCGCACGGACGGTGAGGATACAGAAGCACTGGAGGACGGGGTCCCGTGTCTGTTACTCGGAAGCGAGCCCGAAGCAGAAGAAACGCCAACAGTGACCACGGTTTGTTATGACGGTATAGAAGAGACCGTCATGATTGATTGGCCGTGGGAAGGACCAGTTGGACTGGAGGCTACCCACGGTGCTCGAGGTGAACACCGAAATGGAGGACGCCAGTCCGATATCGGTGGAAGAGTTCCTGCAGGAGCAGGCGAAGGACCCCCTCTGCCTGTCCGCACGGGAGAAAGTAGGAGACGGGAAAAGTCTCTTTGACGTGAACCGAAACGGGATATTGGTAAGGAAGGCACCGCTCGATGGGGCCCTCCAATGGTACGTACCGAGAATCTGCAAGCGAGACTCCTGTACTTGTCCCATTACCCCAGGTATGCCGGTCATCCGGGTGCTACAAAGATGTATAACACCCTCCGGCGGCACTACTATTGGCCCGGGATGGCCAACGACATTTTCCAAACCGTACGGGATTGTCGCACATGCGTCTCCACTCGAGGGAGTCGCGAGCGACATCATAAGCTCCTGAAGCTTTTCCCAGCTGCGGGTCCACTGGAATTCGTCGCGATGGACATTCTCGGCCCATTTACGAAGTCCGCCAAGGGTCACCAATATGTCTTGGTAATCACTGATCGGTTCACCAAGTTCTGCCGCGCGATCCCATTGAGGTCAACTACGGCGTCTGCCGTAGCCCAGGCTTTCCTGGAGAACTGGGTCTACCCGTACGGGATCCCGCTATATGTACTAACCGATAACGGAACCCAATTCGTCTCGAAGTTCTTCGAAGCGGTGTGCAGTATGCTTGGCGTCAAACATATAACCGCTACGGCCTATCACCCCCAAACTAATGGGCAGGCCGAACGGTTTAACAAGACCCTCGTGGAGCGCCTCCGCCACTACGTGGCCGAGCACCAGACCGCATGGCACGAGTACGTGCAGCCGCTGACCTATGCATACAATATGCAGGTCCACCGCACTACGGGTACCACCCCGTTTGATCTCGTGCTAACGCGGCATCCGCCCGGCGTACAGGTGGAGACGTCACCCACGACGATCCCCGATGACGGTCCTGACACCGCATCACCCGCGCAGGTGAAGCGATACATCCTGGCCCGCCTTCGGGACGCTTTAGCATCCGCACGGACACGGACGACTCAGGCCCAGCGCCAGTATAAGCTGGACTTTGACAGATCCGTACGGACTCTCCCCCGGTTCAAGCCAGGCGACGAGGTTTACGTGGACCGACCGGAATGGATGCCGACAGCCCCACAGGCGGACGTCGACGAATACAACCGCAACTACCGGAAATTGCTTCCGAAAACGACGGGACCGTTCCGCGTCGTAACCGCCACGGAGGATACCGTCGTCATTGACGAAGACGGCGTTGAAAACCGCGTCAGCATCGACGGTATCACTCGGGCGCCACGGCGCACCACCCGCACGGACTCCTCCCGATCGGCGCAACCCCAGACGACAGCCACACCGGACACAGACCCAACGGGCCCCTCCGCCCACCAAACGGTCTCCCCTTCGACCCCGTTTGACGAACGACCACGTGAAGCGGTCGTAGACCGAATAGTCGGACATGAGGAAACCACAAACGGGATGAGGTACCGAGTTCGGTGGTTCGGGTACCCACCCGAGGATGATACGCTCGAGCCCGCCGGTAATATCCCACAACACTTCGTTGCACGTTACTGGCGTCGTTGCCGCCGTTCACGCCGACAACCTGCACCTCGCACACCAACACCGTGACTGATCACGCGAACCGTCACAACCCCTGCACGCTATTGGCTAATATTTTCGATGCCAATCCGTGCACCGTTATTTGCGGACAACCAAGGCTGGCATTCCGCCGCCAGCCAAAATTTTCGTAATATGATTGGCCGGTCTTTCCGCCACCAGCGAATGACCTCAACACGGCGACCTCCTCATCCGCCTCCCACACCTCATCACCCGATACGGAGTATCTCAACCTAAGAGGGGAGGGGGGGGTAATAACAGATAAGGATAAGCCTAGAAAGAATAACACACAACCAAGCACACACTTTATTGAGATGAAGTAAGACCGCGAGGAACCCTAACGACCGCGACCACGGCCACGACCAGGAGTCTGGGCACGGGCAGACCGCCTCGGAATCGGAGGCAAGCTCCCCTCCCTCGACGAGGCAGACCAAACCGTGGCGGGCTTGGAAACGACGACGCTCCGCGGACCGCTGGGAGGACCGGAAGCCGGCGCCTGAGGCATTGGCTCATCCTCATAAAGGTCAACCACTTCGTTCGCCACCGCGGGAGCGACAGCGGATGGAGCCCCCCGACCGCCATGGGACTCCTTATATAGGTCCGTGATGGCCTGGGAAGCGATACGCTCACCCTCCATCCGCAAGGTCAAATCGTCCAACGTGGGAGCCTCTCCGGTAGGAGAACCCGCAGTACCCTCCGGACGGGCAAGGGCAACAGCAACGGCCAACGTGGCCGGATTGTTCGAGGCCATTTCGGGATCGTAGGCTTCAGCTTCCATAAGGAGGTGGCCATACAGTTCCAACGACCGAACCGAGTGGACGCGGATACTCTCCAGGAGACGCATCTGCTCCTCAGCAGTCCGCCTCATCATCTGACCGCCGGTGTGAACGCGACGAATCCAAGTACGGGCAGACAGGACAGCAGCTTCAACCGATTCGGGCTTACTCTCCCCGAAGCTCTCGCACACAGTGCATAGGGCATCGAAAGCCTCTTCAATGGCGGGCGTGAGCCACGGCTCATCGGTCTGCGAGCCCCTCTCCACCCGCTGACGGATTGGAGCGGGCACGGACGGTGTCGTCGGATAAGGAACCGAACGGAAGCCGGTGGAACCCAGCGGAGCAACAGGAACCGATGTCGGAGGAGGCGCCTGGCCAATGGCCACCGGGCCGCGTGATATCAGCTTGGGGGCAGCACGGAAGTCCGACTCCAGATAACCGCTCGGGAAGTAGTTGCTGACTGTAACCTCCTTCCACTCGGGGCGACGACCGGCCGGAAGCTCCTGCCGGGAAATGGGCCCACTGTTCCCGCTCGCGGGCATGGTGGGGAACTCCCCAGTGAAGAAGTCATACCACAGAAAGCCCGGGGTACTGGACCAGTCGGTTTCCACCGACAGACGCAACGCACGCTCCGCACCGGCCGTAGGGATCCGAGAGCCACGCAGGATGTTCTGTAACCCCATGCCGCGGATCAAGTCCACAAGGCCGAGCGGCAGTGGTAGCAGACGGCCATAATGTGGGCCTTCATCCATCTCGTATAACCGATCATCCCGGTCACGGGTGTATACGGACACGCCGTTAATCGCAGCCTGAAGGAAGGCCATGAAAGAGAACAGCGCCCACTCCGCGTATACTATCTGGAAGATGCGATCCGAAAACGGTCCAGAATTCAACACCTCGGTGGTGTGATACACCAATATCGGAGGAGTCGGGACCGACAGGTTGCGACTTACATCGTAGTCCTTCCAGCCCGTCGGGATAGGCATGTACGCACCAATTCGGTCGCTAGGTGCCAGGTCATGGAACTCGACATTGTGCCAGCAGTAGAAGTACCCCAGCGATGACCGAATACGGGCTTCCGTGGCGGCGTTGTCACCCCAGAGGGAGCGACGCAGCCAATACAGTTCGTCAAAAGGGGGCTCAAACATAATGAGCTCCAACAGGTTGTGGCGCCCGGACGCTGGAAAGTAGGGGTCATCCTGCATCCGCTTCAACAGACGCTGGAGACGCAACTGGTAGTCCACTTCCTCCGGGCAACGGACAAACGGCATATCGCATCGCCCGAAAGTCCGAGAAGGGTAAACACCGCACGGGATTGGCAGATGGGCCCAAAGGGCCCTCCAAGCTTCTTCGTCAGTCCGCTTCGGATTACGAACGCTTAGCTCCGCATTGGTCCGGACGGATGGAATCCGACCAAACCGAACAGCGTCGAGATATTGCGTAGCGAGGCGCTGATACTCCAGCACGGACAGCGGAGGCTCGCGGTCCTGACGGTTTGGACGGTAATCGCGCTGAGCCCGATGGTCGAGATGCTGACCGGGAAGAGGAAGCGTGCGCGCAACAACTGGCATATTACCCGAAGATGGACCAGCCGCATGGGCATAAGGATCAATAGGGGGAGGCATGGCGGATGGCAGGGCAAGGGGAGGTGCGCACGCTGTTGGTTCGGAGTCGGTGGTGACTGGGGAAGGAACCATGGCGGGTATAAGTAGCGGGAGAAGCTGGCGAGGCGCTAGGGAGGAACTCACCAAAAGGAAGGAAGAAGGATACCCGAACGGACGGCGAGCGAATGCATACCCAGGCAACGACCGCCACGGCGCGGTTATAAACGCCCGTACGGACAATAACCGGGCTAATGCAGCCCCGCCCATGTCACCTCGGGACCCTCATAGGACGTGTACCAGGACGCCCCCTTGGCTACGGTATGCACCATCCCCCTCCAGCCGCCACGTACCCCCGGTACCTCTGTCCACGCCGGGCAGTAAGTGGACGTTGGGACTGTCGGAACACTGCGCCGTCACAACCGCTTGAAAGGTAATGGCTCATACCGACGGGAACACGACGCCCGCCCTGGAACCCGACCGCTCTCCGATCTCCGCCCACCTCGCAACCGGCCAAAGGCCTCAAGACCAAGACCGTTCGGGAGAAACGGACATATTCCCCCCCCCGGCCTGGGCAGGCCACTTCGGTGCGCCCACGCCTATCGCGCGTGGCTCGGCGCCTGGGCATGCTGTGCTGTTCCTACACGGCGATGCTACCCCCTGAAGTGTGCGGTGTATTCCGCTATTGGGAGAAGGGGGCGCGAACCGCTTGATGGAAAGGGCGGGGCGTTCCGCTATTCGGTCTGATGGCGCGCCACTCGCCAATGGATTTCGGCATTCAACCGAACGGTCGACGAAGGCGTACCCAAGTGTCTGAGCGCGCAGGTGGCATTTGGCCACCGCGGTCAGACATATCGTAGGGTGCGCCGAGTGCGTACCGTCTGACCAAATTGCACTTACCTCCGCCATCGCGACCGACCGGACATGGGCGCGCTACGAGGACGTGGCGCGAACTAAGAAGGGAGGTATGTGGAATAGCGGACGTGCAGGTAAGGTGGGGAATGCGAGTAACCGAGCGGATGACAGACCGGGAATTGGACAGGTTGTACAGGTGCGTGCTTGTGCACATGATCAGAACGCGTACCGAGATTTTCCGTGCGGTACACTAATTTTTAGTATTTATAGCTAGGGTAGTATTAGTGACCCATGTGCGGCCGACGGGCCTGCACCTCGAGGCCCATTACAGTGCCCTCGAGGTGAGCCACTAGGGCTTGGGCTAGTATATAGGTACCACTACGGTCACTACCCCTTTTCGAGTAAAGCCAGACGTTCCTTGACCAAGTCTACGAGCACCTACTTCTAGTTCGCGATACAGACGGCGCACTAGGTAGCGCAGCTAGTCTGACCGGACACCACTAGTGGTACACGACCGCCAACACCCAACGCGTGCACACTGACCACGCCTGGCGCAGTTGTCCGTGCGGTTCCACCGCCCTCGCCCGACGTCTCCTGACCGACCGCTTCGGATCCTTGAGCCCATCCTCCGTCCGGGCTTCCTAGGAAACTACACCCACCAACCGCTGAAGCCTCGGCCGACCGGTTGGCACCTTTCATTTAAGCACTACGCTTCCCCACAAGCAGCAAGCTCCATACTACACTACACTAACTGGCATAGCCAGGGAAGGAACACCAGGAAACTGGACAAAAGGGGCTCACTCTTCGCCGTCACCCCGCTGGGGATAGAAGGTCCGGCACTTGCCGCCAAAGGGTCCGCAGCCGGCTCGGCTGGAGACAACCCCTCTGGGAAAGCTTCCGTGCTAGCGCCGGTTTCCTCTACGTCCATCTCCCCGGGTTCTTCCGGTTCGTTATCGACCATTGGGTCATCCCCGC
Source organism: Gracilariopsis chorda (assembly GCA_003194525.1). Lineage (NCBI taxonomy): Eukaryota > Rhodophyta > Florideophyceae > Gracilariales > Gracilariaceae > Gracilariopsis > Gracilariopsis chorda. The sequence continues at coordinate 139,065 of NBIV01000211.1, forward strand.
CGTATGTGCGGTAGTAGTTGTCAGAATCGACGTACCCCACCGGGTGGTCTTCCGGCACATGCCAGGGCGTATCGCGAAGCTCGCGCGCCTCCTCGGAGGAAATTTCCCGGAACTCCCAGGGGTCGAAGTAGATAAAATCCCCCGCAAGGGCGGTGTTTCTACCCAGTCCCGGACCACCGGTGTTACCGCTGCCGCCATCCGGAGGACCGCTTTGCTCCAGCGGGACCTCACTCCAGCTAACGCTGTCGATGTACCCAAGTAATTGGAGAACCTCTTCATTGTTGGCTTGGCCCCCAAGGGGGATGCGAAGATCCAAATTGCGGATCGTTGCCCGCACACGCAGTGGGAGGAACCAGAGACGAAACTGGTCGTACGCCTCGTTGAGGATATAAGCCGCAGCGCGGGCCGCCCACTCCCTAACCACTACGGACCACAGCCCCGACCGGGGATCCTGCATGAGCAGCAAACCACGGTACGTAAGTACCGGCGGGAGTTCTATGTAGCACCCCCAGCAGGCTTCATGGAAGCGCCACCACTCGGGGATTGCTACATACCGACCTAGTCGGTGAGATGGCGCAATCCGCTCTATCTCCACATTCTGATACGGGATGAAATACCCGAATCGGGATCGCCAACGCTGCCATAGCGGATGAATTTCTGGAGGACGTTTGACCGGTATTACCGGGAAAGATAGCGGAACTCCACCCGAATAATCGGTAGCTCCCAACAAAGGGCTTCTTGCCGCGCTGCGGGGAAATTCTTCCAAGCGAGGGTCTCGAGGCAGGACAGGTTGTCGCCGTACCCAATCTACCCGCGAGTGCGGCAGTGGCTAACGTCGAAGCCAAACTCCGGTGGGACCGGTACATCGAATGGAGCCCGGCTCTCTCGTTCGCATGCCATGCGCGTCAACGCGGTCTGCGCCGCAGCGACGGTCTCGCCCGAATTCCTTCGGAGGTGGTGACGAAGAATCACAATCCGGTGACGCCAATCCCACGATGTGGTGACTGCTCTGGGCAGATCCCCGGAAGGGTGTCTGAACCATCCGCATAAGCGGTGACCAATCCCTAATTGAGGACAGCGACCGGGTGAAACCAAGGGGCAAGGCGCAGGCGCGACGCGTGATTCCGATTCATCGGGCTGAGCCCCACCAGGGTGTTGTAGGTTGGCCAGTTGAACGCCGGAGCGGTTCCGGAGGACCCCACCGAAGGTGGTAGTGCAAAGGGGTGGTCGGCTGTAGCAGCCATATTCCCCGGTTGTACCGGATGTCGATCGCCCTGAGGCAGGGGAACTGACCGGAAACCGGTGGTGTATCGCCCGAGAGGCCTCGGAGGTTGACTGTTGTTGTTGATGTTGTTGTCATTGTTCATTTCTCCCTTTTCGAGGGTGGCTTTTGTTGTTGTTTGTGCGATCGATAACTCTGGTGCAGAGGGATTTACCGGAGAACCGGAGACAGAGCACGCGCTTTTATCACCCATTTTTGTCTGGGAATCCTCCGCGTCTGCGGTCGTTTTCCCGTCTTAGGGGGGGGATATGAAGTGCAACGCCCTCAGGGAGGGATTCCTGGTACTTGATCGTTTTCCCAATATTATCGGTTATGTAGTGTGTATATGAACTACGCCCCACAATGGTGGGTATGGACACGTGGGACACGGTTTTGGGTCAATTGGCGGTTGGCCACAGTAGTGGATGTTGCCAGGAAATGTGGAGTATTTTAGTTAATTTTATTTATTATTTTCACACCCATTTCTGGGAAGCTAGTACTTAGTGCGACGGCGCACTGCCGTCGCACCAGTAAACCTTCCCCAACAAGGGACCCCAACCTGGAGAGTTGGCTCTAGTTGTTACCGCTTGCGTGCGTGCTCTACTCCTCCTTGGAGGGAAACGCCGTAAACCACGGGCCATCTAACCCCTTGCACATCTAAAGAGGCCCATCCTTGGGAGTATAGTTGTTCCAATCACATTGGTGTTTCGCCCTGTATAGGGAGTCCTGTCCACCGGCAGTGCCGTGTTTGTTCGTCGCTCTTGCGACTCACCCTCGCCCACTTTTCCTCCTTTCCCTTCACTCTCCTCCTTTCCCCCTTTCGGGGTAGTACATCCCGCTACCCGCGGCCCTCCTGTGTGCACCCACTCACACTTCCCCACTCACGTGGAAACATACCTCTACTGAGGATCACACCCCGCTCACGCGGATACCGATTCTTCGCCTTCATCTCCCTGCGCAAGTCGTGACAGGTTTCCCTGGTCTTACAAACCGGCTTCGCCGTGACACCTCTGGGAGGGCTCTACCCAACTGGGTTCACCTCGTGAGAGGAAGATCCCGAACGTCTTTCGGTGTTTTTCCCCTTTGGGGCATTGCACCACAAAGTGGTCTCCCGACCTAGAATCGGTTTTTGTTTTCCCTCTTACGAGGTTTGTTTTCATTCATCGGAAGTGCCGTGATCGTTTCCCGTCGTAACGGTATTTTCTCATGTCGATAAATCCCTCCGATGCGGAGCCAGTGGTGACGCGTAGTCGCTCCCGCGACAAAGCGGACACTTCCGAAGTTCGGTTCGTACCCCGTATCCCTGTACGGACAAGTTCCAGCCGTGCTGGCGCCGCTTCATTGCGGAATGATACCCCTAACCGGGAACCCCGGAACCTCCTTTTGCTTCACCCCCGCAGGGGAATGCAGTATCGACTCCCGCTGTTGCCGCAGTGCCCCAGGCACCCCAGCCTGCTCCCGCTGTCGCGGCTTCAAGCCCCCGTGGAACGGGCGATAACACCCCCCAGGGGACTTCCCTGGAATCCCAGGTCCGCGCTCTGTGGACCGCCCATGACACCCTTGTAGGGGAACTAAAAGCCCTCCAAGAGGTGGTCTTGGCAACCCCCGTAAAGGAGGTTGCCGAGGAACTCCGTATTTTACGGTCTGACGTCAACTCCATGTTGGAGAGTTTGGGACAACCCGCCACCTTCATCGAAGGAGTTGAAGCCCGATTTGATCGGATTGGTGCCCGCCTGGAGACGCTGGAGCAGTTCGTTCTCATGGACAAACCATCCGCGGATGATCTAGTAAACGAGGCATCGCACAACGACCAGCTTGCTGGGAAGAAGAAACGCCGTCATCGACGGAAACACCACCGAAAATATTCGGACTTTGATTCTTCGACATCTTCGGACTCATCCCGAAACCATTCGGTTAGCTCGAGCTCCTCGGGCTCCGACTCGGAGGACGAGAAGCGAGGCTACTCCTCCCGCTCGAAGCGGTCATCGGCCACTGAACGTGTGATCTGAACCCGCCAGAAGGGGAGAAAACACCCCTTTCTACGGGAATTGAAACCGACAAACCTGGATTACCGGAAGCTTTTATCATACCAGTACTACCGGCTCGAAGATTCGTCACTTGGACGTACGCCCCGTGGTACGGGAAAGGTGCGAGAATGCATTAAGCGAATGCAGCTCTCGCTCCGCAACCAGTGTTTTACTGGAGAGGACCCAGTCCTAGTACTGGATTTCCTATCCCGCTTTGTAGCGCAGGCCGATATCCTCGGTATGAGTGAGGGACAAGCTTATTTGGCTTTACCGTATTTCTTACGGGGAGTGGCGGAGGACCAATACAACTCTGTCAGAGGATCTTCACGTGCCTCCGAGGAAGGGTTTACTTGCTGGCCAGAGGCTGTGCAGTATCTTCTGCGCTCCTACGCCACAAACACCGCTATTCAGCAGGCTATCCTCGCTTTGCGAGATACACGCCAGCGTGCTGGAGAGACCGAGACCGATTACTCGGCGCGCCTTAACAAGGCTTTCCACAGATGTGGTAACGTATAACCCGCTGGGGAGCGCAGTACCATGTTCATCGATGGTCTTGACCCGGCAATCCGGAGTTTAGTTACCCGTTATCGGGAGGACAAGCGGAGGATCATCTATCTCGAGCTCGTCCAACACGCTCGAGTGGAAGGGGATGCACTTCGTGCAAGAACTCCGAACAATCGGTCTAAATCCGCCAAGGAGTTGTTGCTGGAAAGCGAAGCTTCCTCACTCCCGCTCACTGCGGATGGGAACCCTGGACAGGGATTTGATACCGTGCATTTAGTGCAGGGGGATGGTGTGTTGATACCCACCAGTGATTTGCCGTCGACGACGGAGATGACCCGTGATACGGGAACAGAAGATCCTGTTCTATACGGTGGTAACAGTCGGGCCCAACCCCAACGACTCCCGTTTTCAAACGGTCAATCCCGTTATCAACGGCCTGGATGGGCTGACACCCGCCCTGCGGTTGGCTTCTCCGATACTCGTAATAATAGTCCGCGTGTCGCGGTGTTGGCTCTCATTTGCCACCTTTGTTATGTCCATGGCCATACCTCGCCTCAGTGTATCTGCTCACTGAAGGATATGGCCAAAGTGGTGGCAAACTACGAGGCCCTCACTCCAGAGGAGAAACGTTTCGTCCCGACGGCTTCCTACCTCCGTGCTAAAACGGACTTTTCCCATGCCCTACCACAGACCCCGCGTGCGCGGCAAGCTTCATACGCCCCGATTCGGGAGATCACGCAACCATCCGTTGCAACCCCCGCTTATGTGGATAGAAACCCCCGTCAACGGGATGAAGTACTCGTTGTCGAGGAACCCAACTCACCGCCAAAGGCAGAAAACTAACTGAGGGAGTCTCCCCTTTGGGAGAGGCGTCCTCAGACAAGAGGCTGTTGGCGCCCGAGGCGTCCTCGCCTCGCTCCCCGGTGAAAGTCCTCTCGAGGAAAGACACCGCTGACGCGGACTCTGCGCACCTCGGTGTGTTGCGTCGCCCGTGGATACGGAGTAAAAATCCCCGGATTCCCGGTAGAGTCTTGGTCTTGGCCAAGCGCAATTACAAGGTCTATGCCGACCCTGGCCTTGATCCCCAGTTTATGGTGAGGTTTCTCACCGTCCTGGATACAGGTGCAGGCCCCAACGTTGTTGTGGAATCATTGTTACCCCCGCTTGTGCGGTCTCGTATCCGCTCTGACGCGGTCCCCGACATTTCGGATGCGAACAACAATCCGTTACAAACGGTGGGCACAGTGGACCTCGTCGTGAGACTTGGTACCTCTGTGTTGAAGTTGGACTTCATCGTTTGCCGTTCATTGGCAGCACCAGTGATACTGGGATGTGATTACTTCGACAGATTTTTCGACGCAATCAGGCCCCGCCTCAGGCGTGTAGAACTTGACGACGGATCGTCGGTTCCGATTGTTCGCCACCCACTAAGTGGTCCTCTCGGAAACAAGTTCCGCTCCCTGCTGCGCAGGAACCACCCCCCGCGTCCCGCGAGTCCAGCAAGCTCCGCGTCGCTGCCTCGGTTTCTATACCGGCTGAGTCCCAAGTCTGGGTGCAGGTAAATTCCCGTCAACAGGGTCTTCGGGTTATACAACCCCTCGCCTCGTTGTACGAGAAATCCCAGCTGGCGCTGGCTAATGGAACTGTCTCCATTTCCCCGGATGTTCCTTTCCGGATATTGGTTGCCAACCTTGGCAAACACCCCCAGTATCTGGTAAAACACCAAGTAATTGGGAGTGTAACCCCCCATCCTATGGGAATGCTGCCAACGAAGATGACAGCCGCCGATGTACTCGGAGTTACCACCTCCTCTGAGGAGTTCGCCCCGCCGTCCGAAGACGTCAAGTCTAAGGAGGGGGAGGAAACCACTACTTCAGCGTCGAACATACCGAGTAACTCGGAATTGCGAACCACACCTGTTCCACAGGACAATGCTCCATCGAGCAACGACCGGATTGATCCGGAAAAGGCACTTGAAGCGCTGGACTTCAGCCACGTGCCAGAGTCGCACCGCGACAAACTCCATACAATGTTACGGGAATTCACCACAATTTGGGATGGCTCGCTTGGCGAGATTAATGCAACGGAACACCGGATCGATTTAATCCCCGGTGCGCGACCGGTTGCACAACCCCCTTACAGGGCAGGTCCGAAAGCTCGGGAAGAGGAGCAGTCCCAAGTGGACAAGATGCTCCGCGCAGGTGTAATTGAGCCCGCTCAATCACCCTGGGCATCCCCAGTTGTACTGGCTTTGAAGGCCGACGGAACCTGGAGGTTCTGTGTCGACTACCGCCGGCTCAATGCCTTGACTGTTAGGGACACGTACCCAATCCTTCGTATGGACGAGTGTATTGACTCCCTCGGAGACGCCACCGTTTTCACGGCTCTCGATGCCAATTGGGGATATTGGCAAGTACTTGTCAGACAGGAGGATCGCGACAAAACCGCATTCACCTGCCACGCAGGAACGTACCGCTTCAAGCGGATGTCATTTGGGTTAACCAAACGCCCCCGCCACCTTTCAGCGTGCAGCAGATATTCTACTCAACCGCTTTAAGTGGCGGAGTTGTCTGGTCTACCTTGATGATATTATCATCTTCTCCAACTCGTGGGACGACCTTCTCACTCACGTCTGAGACGTGCTGACCGTACTCGGCGATGCAGGAATTACCCTCAAGTTGAGGAAATGCGAGTTTTTCACAGATACTGTGAAGTATCTGGGTTACAGTATCTGTCCTGGACGGTTAGGATCAACAAAGATCGAGTCAAATCCCTCGTTGAGGCAAAAGAGCCCCGTACTCAAACGGAACTGCGCTCCTTTTTGGGACTGGTCAACGTCTATCGACGGTTCATCCCGAACTTTTCGGATACCGCGGCACCCCTGAACGCGTTGTTGCGAAAAGTAAACCCCCTAAAACTGGGAACATTTACGCCCGAGCAATCGGAAGCCTTTAACTCCTTGAAGGAGGCTTTCACATCAGCACCAATCCTACATCTCCCAAAACTTGGGTTTCCACACTCCGTAGATACGGACTCGAGCGACTACCAAGTCGGGTGTGCTCTTTTTCAAACCACCCCCGAGGGGGATCGACACCCAATTGGTTATTGGTCGCGCGCGCTCAATGTTCATGAGCGGAACTACTCCGTATCGGAGAAAGAGTGCCTCGCCGTCGTATGGGCGATGAGCACTCTGCGCCCCTACCTTATGGGAGTTCACTTCACCGTGTACACGGATCATTCCTCACTGAGGTGGTTAATGAATATCTCCGACCCGTCGGGACGCCTCATGCGCTGGAGACTCCGCCTCGCGGAGTATGACTTCCAAGTCATCTATAAGAAGGGCGCGCAGAACACCCAAGCCGACGCTCTGTCGCGGTTACCCACAAGTGGGGAAGCACTCCCAACGGAGGATGATGAAGTCCCATGTTTCATGGCCATAGACCCGGATGATCCGGAATGTGCCGTCGAGGCTGGGCCAGAAAACTGGGACGAGGATGCTGACTTTGACGAACTACTCGCATCGCGAGATGAATCTGAGAACCCGTTACCGGGAAACGTTGTACCGGTATCACCGGAAGAAATGATCCCAGAACAATTCGGCGACCCATTCTGTACGAGGATTCGTGCCCGACTTAACGGTGGTGAAGATCTACCTTTCGGGGTAAACGACAAAGGCTACCTCGTACGGAAGGTCGAAGCCCGCCCACAGATTGTGGTACTCATTCCCTGCAGTCGTGGGTGTTACATCTATCACACTGCGCCCCCATTGGAGGTCACCCAGGTGGGAGGAAACTCTACCTAACCCTGCGAAGGGATTTCTATTGGCCCGCCATGGCGGTGGATTGCTACGCAACCGTGCGGTTTTGTAGCGAATGTGCCAAGAATCGCGTCAAGCTCCGCAAAAATGCGAAGAAGATGAAACTATTCCCCGCAAGGGCGCCGCTCGAGTTTATCGCGATCGATATTCTCGGACCACTACTCACCACGAAACGTGGAAACAAGTTTCTACTTGTCATTACCGACCGCTTTTCTAAGCTGTAACGGACTGTCCCTCTTCGGAGGATAACCGCTCTCACGGTGGCCCAGGCTCTGGTGACGCACTGGATTTTCGTCTACGGTCCCCCTGTGGAGGTGCTCTCCAATAACGGGAAACAGTTCGCGAGCAAGTTCTTCCAGGATGTTTGTCGCATCCTGGATGTCAAGAACTTGTTCACGACTACCTACCACCCCCAGCGTAATGGGCAAGTTGAACGGTTTAACCGGACGTTACTCGCGGCGTTACGTTCCTACGTCGCAGACCACCCAAAGAAATGGGACATGTACGCTCATGCGTTAACCTACGCGTACAACACGCAGGTACACCGGACTACCGGAGTTTCGCCATTCGAGTTGGTTCTATCTAAAACACCCCCGTCTGTGGCGCTGGAACCCCAAGCTACCTTGGACAATTTCCCATCAGTGGGTATCTACCGGCAGCAATGGAAGCAATGGCTTCCAAGCTGGTCCCCGCTGCGCGGAAGTCTATGGCACGGGCCCAAGCCGCTTACAAGCGGGATTTGATGCTCGCTTGCGAGGGAAACTGTCCCCGATTCGGGCGAATAACTACGTCTTCATCAGGAAGGAGTACTACAACCCGGAACGGGAGAAGCGCCATAAACTCTCGCCTGTGGCGGATGGACCAAGGTCATCTCTATGAACACCGACACTGTCGTGGTAGAGATGGGCGACACGCACGAACGGATTTCCCGTGATCGTGTTGTCCTTGCCCTCCTCCCTCGTGAGAGGTAGTCCTGGATCCAGGCGACCCCGTTTCTTACGGACTCTGCAACACCGGAATCATCCAGGAGTACTAGGCCTACGGTACTACACAACCCAGGCCGGGGACTCTCAGACCTACCGACCCTTTCGGACTCAACCGCTCAGCCGGGTAATTTGGGCCTCTCAGCGCCCGCCTCTACCACGCCCGCCCCCCATGGCGCGAATTTATACCCGCCAGGAGGGGAATGTTATCCTTATCCCGCCGCTCCGTCTAAAGAGGGGGAGGAGAAACACTCGTTTTCGAGGAACGATATCGCCGTCGCAACGGGAAACACAGAACATACGGAAACACTGACCGCGGAGCACGGAGTATGTCACACGACACTAATCCCCCGTTCTTGGGCAGTGCTACGCAACAAGAACCAGACGTGCAGGCCCCGCAAAAAGAGGCAATTATACCGTGCTACACGGGAGGTTGAAGTGCAACTACCGCACACCCCTGTCAGGGAAAAAGGCAGCCAAACCGCAGTCGAAGCTTCAAGCCCTGGCGCGCAAGCGCTGGAAACGCCTCCCGTCGTCAAGGGAATCGAAGCCCCCCGCTCCGGGGAATAATTTGCGCCAACTTCCGCAACGCTGCGGCGAGGAACCGAGGAACTCGGGAAAAACGCACGCATCGCACGCTCGAAACCGGTCGTACCGGACGCTGCCCCTCCTCATGGAGACGGTGCACCGCGCTTAGCGGCAAGGCCCCTGAAAAGGGTGTCATCGGCACCTGCCCGGCACCCCCCAAAGGGGAATTTTGACCAAAATACTGGTGTACCAGAGTTAGCACCAGGCAACCCGTCAGTAGCCGGGGACACCACGGCGTCGCCGGAACGTATGGTGCAGAGCGCTCGTGCACACTGGCAGGGAGGCGGAACGCTTAGCAATCACCAGTGTCGCACGGGACCCCGCCAGGGGATGTCGCAAACGCCGTTCCGCCTACGCGGCAAATACCCCCGCAAGCTTGCAGTCGCGAAGAAGACCGCACTCGCGGAGTTTCAAGTCCCCCGCCGACTGGCGGTTCGCCCGGCCTACCGTGATGACGGGAACAACGACGCTCCTCTGGGGAATAACTTGGCGGTGAAAACCATGACGCCAAAACACCTCTTGAGGGATATCCTCCGCACGAGCAGCAACCGCTACCACAGCGCACGGGCAACGCCAGATTTATCGCCGAACACCCTTTCTAAAGGACATTATACCGCACCGCGGGCAACTCTCACAAGGGAATACAACGACCACCCCGCACGGCCGGCAGGTCTACGAAGGAGAGTTCGTAGTAGACCGACTTGTCGGACACACCTGGGACCAGGATGGTATTCTACAATACTGCGTCCGCTGGTACGGGTATGACCCCATTGGAGATACGTGGGAGCCAATTGAACACCTCCCACGATGGCAGGTCGTGCGATACCACCGTCATACGGGAACTGCAGCCCCAGCCACGCTGGTTAATGCCCAAGTCGGATAACGTTGCCGCGCGAGCGGAGGGCAGTAAGAAAGGATAGCAAGGGAAAGTCCGTCCAAGACGGGGAATTCTAATTGGAAATCACCATCCGAGACGGGAAAGTTTACCTAGTGGAGCAGTGTGGAATAGCGGACGTCCGGGTAAGGTGGGGAATGCGAGTAACCGAGCGGATGACGGACCGGGAATCGGACAGGTTGCACACGTGCGTGCTTGTGCACATGATCAGAACGCGTACCGAGATTTTCCGTGTGGTACACTAATTTTTAGTATTTCTAGCTAGGGTAGTATTAGTAACCCATGTGCGGCCGACGGGCTGCACCTCGAGGCCCATAACAGTGCCCTCGAGGTGAGCCACTAGGGCCTGGGCTAGTATATAGGTACGACTACGGTCACTACCCCTTTTCGAGTAAAGCCAGACGTTCCTTGACCAAGTCTACGAGCACCTACTTCTAGTTCGCGATACAGACGGCGCACTAGGTAGCGCAGCTAGTCCGACCGGACACCACTAGTGGTACACGACCGCCAACACCCAACGCGTGCACACTGACCACGCCTGGCGCAGTTGTCCGTGCGGTTCCACCGCCCTCGCCCGACGTCTCCTGACCGACCGCTTCGGATCCTTGAGCCCATCCTCCGTCCGGGCTTCCTAGGAAACTACACCCACCAATCGCTGAAGCCTCGGCCGACCGGTTGGCACCTTTTATTTAAGCACTACGCTTCCCCACATTGGTCTCCCGACCTAGAAAACCAATACGGGCCGAAATGGAATCCAGGCTACCGAAGCCTCCCAGTCAGAAGGGCTCTGATGGCCACAAACCAGCCAAGCCCGCTACCTAGTCTCAAGCCGCATCGGCGGCGGCTTCAGACACCGCCTCGGTTACAAACCGAAGCACCCGGAGTGCGTCAGCACTCCTACAACCAGCCACGGAAAACCCCGAGGCCTTGCTGCGCTCCAGCCGAGGCGCGTCAGCTCCCTCGGTACCGCACGGACAGCCGGCACCTCAGGCACCAGCCCAACCACCAGGCACGGGCGTTCCTTCGCGATCAAGACCGATCGGATATGATGGATCCGATGACTTGTGGACCGTATACGGACAAACATTTCTGTATTCGTCCGCACGGAACTCGAGATTCGAGTACCCGTGGCGGTCGAAGAATATCTGGCTGATCGGATACCTCAGATTATGGAGCAGCAGGAGTCTGATATCGTCCGCACGGTTACTAGGGAGTTCGTGACACGCTTGAAGCCAAGCGTCAACCTCGTGGGCGTTCCACCTGGTCGGGCACAACCGCCGCTGCCCGGGGACCCACAAGATCCCCAGGCACTCCCAAAGTACGTTTCAAACCGTACGGGCTTCGCACCAGACCCACAGACCGGTACAGGAATACCGGACGGGAGCGATCGAGATGCTCCCCGATTGGTATACCTGCCGGCCATCCCCAGTCAACCAGGACCGGGTGCAGATCCCAACGACAGTAGCTCCGAGGATGGGAGCTCAGTTCGCGACAAGCGCGGACTGTCGGGGGAAGTCTCCCAACTCGGGCCAAAGAAACGCGGCGGGAAGAAAAGGTCCCGCCGTGGGAAACGTAGAGACCGTTCGGACTCAGACACAGACCGCTCGGACTTTCCAGAGTCAGAAGAAGAGTTCAACCAGTCGGACTCAGAGGCGAGTGATGACTCGCGTGATTTGCGGTACCGTTCGGGCAAGAGGTCGCTCAAGCGACTCAGGCCGTTGAATGACCTGTTCAAAAAGGCGGTAGACTACAGGTCCTACCACCTATTGAAGAAGTCCGCTCGGTACGACTCTAAAGTGGCCAGATATATTGGCCGCTACCACAAGAAGCTGGATATTCAGCTTAAGGGTAACCCGTTCTCCGGATCGGACCCTATCGCCGTACTGGGCTTCTTACAGCGGTTCAAGACCGCATGTGACCACAACGGGATCACAGAGGGCGCAGCTCTCTGGTGCTTCCAGTTCTATCTGACCGGATCGCCCACTCACTGGTACACTCCCGCATCACGGGGGAGACGAACGCT